>APFE030675175.1:166480-185152 GCA_000404065.3 Pinus taeda
CCCCCCCCCCCCCCCAACTGATGGTATTGGAAATTTTATGAAATGAGGAAGAGAAATGTTTTTCCAACAATTATTATTCTAGATTTTTATGTAATTCTATGGTCAAAAATTAGAAAATGACGTACCTTAACTTTCCCTTTGGAATGGATGAGTTGTATGTGTGGTGGCTGAAAAATTCTGATCATATTCTTCTTCAAGTGGCTAAACAAGAAGAGTCATGGATAAAGAGTTAAGATGACTTTTTATTTCTTCTACTAAAACTTGCTGAATTTGATCCAAAATGCTGAAAAACAATAATCTTCATGTCTTCAAAACTCATTGGCACAATTCCTACTGTGTGAAAAAGATGTTCTGATGTCGAACATAGCAGGAAATTGTTGACTTAGTGACCATTAATGGATGCCACTAGTCAACATGAGAATCCTCACCATTGATGACAATGAGAGTCAAGATGCCCAAACACATCTTGTTAGATACGAATGAATTTGCCGATGTCGAGTCACCTAGAAGTTCTGACGAACAAGGGACATTAATGTATTCCCATTGTTTGTCAGCATGAGAAATTGCCATTAGGGCATGCAAGCCTCCAGGTGTCTTTACAAGGAACTTAGACTCAAAGGACTATGGACTCAATAATTTTCATTGAAGCCGGGCTTATTTGCAAAATGAAAACGACAGGAAATGAAAGATGGCAATGGAGAGCAGAAATGGCAATGGGCAATAAGCATGTGGATGAGCCTCTTGCTTTTATTTGTGGGTTATGAATGGAGAAAAAGTAATGGAAAGTGGATGTGAATGTAAATGGAAAATATGGAGGGAAATGAGGTGAATGGTTTATTATGAAGTATGGATGTGATGGAGACGATGGTATCTGAAAGTTTTTCAAGTATTTGAATTTGATTTTGCATTAACATATTCCCTCTTTGTTGCTGATCATCCTCTTATGAAACAAATTGGTCTCTTAGAGAGACACCATTCACTTGTAGTCATTTGTCTTTCCTCCTGGAACCTGCAAAAAAACTAATACTTCTTCTGCAATGGAATGTAAGATTATCTAAGGAGAGAGATGGCCAATCTCTCTAGTTAAAATATTTACACACAAAACTAAGAATTCGTATTAATGAAACAAGTTCTCAAAGGAAAAATCAAAAGAATTTATACCTATTTTGGAATTAGTTCCTCAAGTTGATGGTGCTTCTTTTCAGCAATTTATTTCATTATTTACCATTTCAAATTCTAATGATGGATTTCTCATTATGTAGATCTTGTTGAGATCTTCCAAATGACATTTGAATCATCAAAATATGATTTCGTATGAGAAAGTTAGGCTGATTTGAACAATGAGATTTTTTAGCTACGGAATGGCTTTAGCCGCGGAATGAATTTCGCTGTGGAATGTGTGCAATATCTGTAGCTAAAAATCTTGAATAAAAAGTTAGCCATTCATCTTTCATCATCAGTCCAAAATTAATCAGTACCTTTATAAAAGTGAACAAATAACTTATTCATTTCATTGATTCAAAATTGTTTTTTTTCTTGACATGTGGCAACTTAGAGTGGCGAGTTAGTGTGGCGAATTGGTGATAACACATACCTTGACTTTCCTTTGACCGGGTCTTTTTCATTAGCTTGGATCAAATGAATAGGACACCATCCATGTACTGACATTTTCCTAGCTACCCATATGGTTTGTTTCGTCTCTTGACACCTATAACCTATAGAAGTATGAAAATGGTTGTAGAATTGCCAGTTAGCTGCAGAATAGAGCTGCATTCTGCAGCTAAAAGACAGTAAAGCATCATTTTTTTTTTTTTTTAAGTTATTGGAAAGGAGATTTATGCAGCGAAGTACCAGGAAGAAAACCCAAGATCGCAGCTGGTGCACAGGACCAATTATTCATGAGCTTCTTTGCTATTTTTCAAAAATTTTCTTCACTGTCTGCGTGTAGGAACTCTATAAATGGTAGTGGCATCTGAAGCAAAAAAATTACAACGACGGAAATGGAATATCAGAGTACTGTGGAAAGAAGATGATGGATATGGGAATGAAACATGGAGGGTATACGAAAAACGGAGTAGCTGTATGCATAAGATTTTTGGAAACAGAGTGTGCTTCACAGTATGTGAGATAGAATGCCTGTATGCATAAAATATGTAAAAAAAACAGAGTGAGAGTTAACAGAGTGTTGGAGAAGTTTGGTTGAAAAAAAAGAAAGATCAGCATCGTGTTCTCCTCTTGCCTCAGCACCACACTCAACCTCTTCATCTTTGCCACGTATATCGATCGAGTTGTGAAGAGCCGTGTTCAATTGGGATAAGTCATGTAATCAGCCGTTAAACAGTGTAACAATAAAGTGCGAGTTAAAGACGGGAGGCATTAAAGGAGATGTGGTGGAGTAATATTGAATGCCAGCACACAATTGATTCCCAAATCAGAATTCCCCTCTCCAAGAACGCCAAATTAAATCAACAGCTTGTTCATTAATTCAAATTCGTTTTTCTTCACGCGACATGCAAAAAGAGGCTTTAGAGAACTGAGAAATTCTCCCAAACCGCTACAAATTTCTTAAAACCATTTCTAGGTTATCTAATTGACCATATTCCCGAAAAAACCCATGTTTTATTTTTTCAAATTCATCTCTGTTTGTCCGGATCGTGCAGTTGACGTTTGGCATTTTTTCTTGTTCTGCGTTTTTGTGGAAGTAATGCAATTGAATTTCTGGGTTTGATTTGTTGTGAAATGGCTCTTGAGGCTAGCTATTTACCTATACTGTAAGGAGATATGCATTCTAATTTCATGTTTTAAGATTTCCATATAATCAAATCCCTGTAGCCTTGTGCTAAACAACGTGTTTGATTTGTAGTGCAGCTTTAATCACATTCCCCCTTGTAAGGAATCCAACCAGTTTCCCATTATTTTCCACTACAGACAATCTCCGGTTTTTGGTTTCTAGCAATAATCTAATTGCATCCTCAAGGTTGGTGGATTCACGAACAACAAGTGGTGAAGGCGTCATTACCTCAGCAACAATCTTCCCATTAGTTTTGTTTAGCAATTTCTATAATCCATTGAAAGCTTTCCATATGAGTAAGATACATGATCCAGATGAATGCAAATGGGTTGCTTACAAAGGGCTGAAAATTTTCACTAACATTGGCCTGCTGCTGCTGATCAGGCAAACAACTAGAGAAGGCTTTTTGCAGGTTCTTTTTTTTCACAGGTTTGTTTCAAGGCCAAAGCTTCAAACAAGAATGCAGATTTTCTTATTGAGGCCACAGTGGAAAATGAAATTGGGGATAGCCATTGATTACTTCTTCTTCTTCTTCTTCTTCTCTTTTTTTTTCTTTTCTCTAAAATTGTGAAATTTTATAAAAATGATTAATGATTTTCAATTTCAGGCAGCAAAGACTTCAAGTAAAATATGCTAAAAACAGGACTTTGACTAAAGTCTTAAGCTGATTTTTTATCGATCTGGGCTGGGTGGCTAGGATAGGATCCATGTCGGGATGATTCCAGAGATGCCCATGTGGTCGGTTTCTTCATTTGATGCCTGTAACATGTTAAACCTTGGAAGTTGCAGAATTCTCAGTTAGCTGTGGAATTAGGCTGCGTTCCGCAGCTAATTTGCAGAATCTTATTAAAACTGGACACAGTGTTTTGAGGACCACTACAAACCATAACCAGTCAATCTTGGACAGCTGAACCTACCAAAACAGTTGGATTTTTTTTTTTTTTGAATCAACTGAAATGATGAAATTTATTGTCTCCCTTTTTTTTTTTTAACATAGCAATTCTTTTTCTGATCCTCCAGATCACACAAAGTGCAGGAGGAGAGCATACTCAAGAAATTATTAATTTTTGTTTAGAGCGCCAAAATTTCTAGTCAATTTAACGTCTTAAATTGCTCTACATAAATTATCAATCCGGGTATCGTAAACTAATGAAGTGTGGTGCACCATATGTGCTTAGTTAACCTTTTTCTTACTTCGCTGTTTTATAGTTTATGTTGTTTTGGGGTTTTGTTCTTGTTGGTCTCCTCAAGTATTCTAATGCAATGGAAATCCTAGTTTAAAGTTTTAAGAGTGCTTTTAAAAATGAAGTATGGATGTAGAATTGAAGACAAATTTTATGCCTCTTATGGTAATTTCCAAACTTAGCACTTCAAAGATCTCAAAACATGCTATCTATAAAATCAGAACTTGAACAAAAGTGGAAACATGCAGCTACATAAATCAAGCTAAAGATGAAATATTGAAAATGATGTTACTATGTCTGCTGACCATCTAATTACAAAAATAAAATCTAAACTACTGCACTCAAAACCAAAAAAAATAAAGAAGCTGGAAACTAGTCACTTATTTCACCCATAATTCCAATTTTTGGTCAATTAACTTCTAAAACACGGTTAAGCTAAAGACACCAGAAATATCGTCATATGGCATGAAAAAATGACATTTAAACTATCTACTTGTAAACTAATGAAAGAAAAATCAATTACTTCACCTATAATCTGTATAGCTCGCCAATTAACTTCTAAAACGGGGTTAAGCTAAAGGCACCAGAGATATCATCATATAGCATGAAGAACTGATATCTAAACTATCTAAAAAGTAGTAAACAAATCTCACTAAAATAAAAGCATAACAACTGGAATTAAAAACTAAAGTTCAGTAGAGGATGCAAGTCTCAGATCACCACTTATGCAAAAACATGTAAAGAAAAACGAATCTACAATCAACCGGTTGAACACACTTGCATGAATTAAAATTGCATGAATGGAAACTCTAATCTATCAAACTTGAAAGCAATCAAATGACATACTTGAATGAAATTAAAATAAAACTACAAAGCAAAATCTACTCTACCTTACATTCTAATGTGCTCCATGACATCTACTTCACATCTCCTTCCATGTTGAGAACATCAAAGCTTTATTCAAATTCTTCAAAATCACAAAGTACAACAAAGCTCTCTAAAGCTTTCCAAAAGCCATCAAGGAAGAACTACAAACTCCAAGCTAAATAACTAAAAGCCAAGCCAAGCTAACAAATGAAGGAGAGAGATCTCCTATTTATACAAAAAGATGAGAAGCCATCTCATTAATGAGAGTCCATGAATCTCTCCCTCTACCTCTAGAGTCCTAATCAAAATAGGAACTGATAAGACACATGTCTTTTTAGAGTTACAATACAATTAGAAGATGTGACACATATCCTCATGATCCCATGATTCTTTCCACTCAAATTCGAATTTGGCCTTAGAGTGCCACATAAGGGTCTTCTAGAAGCCTCCTTTCAACCTACACATGTCAACAATCTCAACCCATTGGTTAGGTATAAGCTTATGCACATTATTTCCTAATTTTTAACCACAAATTCACTTAAAATGCTTAGAATTAATAAAGATTGGAAAAACATAAATGTGGCCCAATGATAATGAAAGTGGGATGAATGTGGTGACATAGTAGTGAAATGGAGGTGAAATGGAGGTGATATAATGGACATAATAGTGAAAGTGTAAAGGAAATGAATGACATTTTCAAGACTCAACATACCCCCAACTGAAGTTATTGCATGTCCTCATGCAATATATATTACATTAACTCTTTTGATCCTTGAGCTTTGGCTTAACTTTGCATGATATCACTTGATAGCTTTATATTTTTGCAAAGTGTTTTACTTGAATTGCAATATGGTTGGTTCTTGTGTTACAACCATTTTTTTTTTGTTGCCTTCTATTTTGATCTTTGAACTTTGCATAATGATATTTTGATTATTGTTGCAAATTATATCTTTATTGAATTGCATGATGGTTGGTTCTTGTGTGACAACCATGATTTTGTTTGTATCCAATTTATCCTTTAAGCAATTTTTCAAAAGCCATTGTATGCTCATAATAAAAATGTAATAGTTAATATATGTTGGAAGTATGTGGGCTCCTGAGTATGGTATGGACATGACAAGATATGAATATGAATGTATTCCCCCCCAACTGATGGTATTGGCAATTTTATGAAATGAGGAAGAGAAATGTTTTTCCAACAATTATCATTCTGGCTTTTTATGGAATTCTATGGTCAAAAGTTAGAAAATTGTGTACCTTCACTTACCCTTTGAAATGGATGAGATGTATGTGTGGTGGCTGCAACATTCTGATCATATTATTCTTCAAGTGGCTAAACAAGAGGAGTCATGGATAAAGAGATAAGATGACTTTTTATTGCTTCTACTAAAACTTGTTGAATCTGCTCCAAAATGCTAAAAATAATAGTCTTCATGTCTTCAAAACCCGTTGGCACAATTCCTACTATGTGAAAAGATGTTATGATGTCGAACATAGTAGGAAATTGTTGGCTTAGTGGCCATTAATGGATGCCGCTAGTCAACACGAGAACTCTCACCATTGATGACAATGAGAGTCAAGATGCCCAAACACATCTTGCTAGGTATGAATGAATTTGTTGATGTCGAGTCACCTAGAAGATCTGATGAACAAGGGACATTAATGTATTCCCATTGTTTGTCAGCATGAGGAATTTCCATTAAGGCATGCAAGCCTCAAGGTGTTTTTTACAAAGAACTTAGACTCAAAGGACTATGGACTCAATAATTTGCATTGAAGCAGGGCTTATTTGCGAAATGAAAATGACAAGAAATGGAAGATGAAAATGGAAGATGGCAATAGAGAACAGAAATGGCAATGGGCAATAATCATATGAATGAGCCTTTTGCTTTTATTTGTGAGTTATGAATGGACAAAAAGAAATGGAAAGTGGATGTGAATGTAAATGGAAAATATGGAGTGAAATGAGGTGAGTGGTTTATTATGAGGTATGGATGTGATGGAGACAATAGTATTTGAAAGTTTTTTAATTGTTTAGATCTGATTTTACATCAACATATTTCCTCTTTGTTGTTGATCATCCTCTTATGAAACAAATTGGTCTCTTAGAGAGACACCATTCTCTTGTATTCATTTGTCCTTCCTTCTGGAACCTGCAGTTAAACTAATACTTCTTCTACAATGGAATGTAATATTATCAAAGGAGAGAGGTGATCAATCTCTCTAGTTATGATATTTACACACAAAACTAAGAATTTGTGTTAATGAAACAAGTCTTCAAAGGAAAAATCAAAAGAACTTATACCTGCTTTGGAATTGGTGCCCCAAGTTGAATGTTGCTTCTTTTCAGCAATTTATTTCATTATTTTCCATTTCAAACTCTAATGATGGATTTCTCATTGTGTAGATCTTATTGAGATATTTCCAATGGTACTTAAATCATCAAAATCTGATTTCGTATGAAAAAGTTAGGCTGATTTGAATAATGAGGGTTTTTTTTTTTTTGTTAGTCTGTGGATTTGGACTTCAGCTGCAGAATGTGCACGGTTTCTGTAGCTAAAAATCTTGAATACAAAGTTAGTCATTCATCTTTCATCATCAGTCCAAAATTAATCAATACCTTCAGAAAAGTAAGCAAATAACTTATTCATTTTATTGATTCAAAAATATTATATTTTTTCTTAACATGCAGCGACTTAGTGTGGCGACTTAGTGATAACACACAATTTGACTTCCCTTTGGCCGGGGTCTTTTTCATCAAATTGGATTAAATGAATAGGACACCATCCATGTACTGACATTCCCCTAGCTACCCATGTGACTTGTTTTACTTAATGACACCTGCAACCTAGAGTTTAACAAAAACAACTGCGGAAAGTTGAACCAGTTGCGGAAAGTTGAATCAGCTACAGAAAGTGGCTAGATTCCGCAGCTACTGAAAATAGAGTGTAGAAAATATTGTGAAATGGAATGGTTGTGTGCGTGGAAAAGAAAAAAAAAATGTGGAGGATGTAACTTAATTTAACTCAAGTTTCTGCCCTCAACAGTCGTCCCATCCTTCCTTCTGTTCTTTAAAACTTGTCTGAATTAGCAGAGATGTTCAGGGTTTATGAAGGAGACTAGCAACTGTAAGTGGATATCAGAGAATAGGTACACGGAATGAAGCGGAACAGAGAACAAAATGGGGTGAAGGCTTATGTGAGCACGGTGGAAATGAAGTCATGAGGTCAATAGAACAGTAGGGGGAGAAATTGCATCCGGCAGTTTTTAAATTTGGGTGGCTGCAATCACGTTTATAAAACGGCTACGGATTTTGTGCAGTTGAAAGAAGCCATAGTCAAATCAACCACAATCCATAATCACAAATGGAGTGTGAGAATATTTCCAAACTTGAGTTAAACGTGAAGGATGTATATCTGGGTGAGTCTGTTGGGTCTATAAGAGGGTCTCCATGCTACCCATTACCGTAATCATCAATTGAAAACAGAGTGATGTTGTGAAGAGCCGTACCCAACTAGATCACGTAATGGAGAGCCGTCTTAAATCGGAACTGTTGTTAACAAGCGTTAATGAATTGCAAACGGGTGGCATTAAGGGCAGAAGATGTGGTGGCAAAGAGTGGAAGACGGATGGAAAAATCAACAAATAGTTAATTATCAGCATGCCATTATTTCAAATCGAAAGCAGCTAAATTAAATCAACTATCAGTTAATTAATTCAAATCCCGTTTTTTCCCCGCGACCTACAAAAATTGGCTCCAAAGAACCAAGGATTTCTCCTATACCGCCACAAATTTCTTCAAACGGTTTCTGGGTTATCTAACTGACCTAGCTAGCAAAAAAACCCATGTTTTATTTTCTTCACATTCACATCCTTTTGGACAAATTGTGCATTTGAAATTTGACGTTTTCTGTGTTTTACGCATTTGTGGATTAATTGTTCTGTATTTTTATGAATTGTTGCATTCATCTTTTTGGTTTGATTTGCAATTTGGAACACAGGAAATAGAAAATGAATGGTGCTAGAATGTTCAAGGACATCCTGAACAAGTATCTTTCTCTCGGTCATATGTTTTTTCTTTCTGCCCATGCTCCCTACTCTTGTATAACTACTTTGTAATGAACCTCCGCTCAATTGATATTGCATATGGTATGTTCTCTTGAATCGATAGCGTAACACAATATAATCCTATATTATGATCTTTGCATCGCATTGGAAAGTTACTAATTTACTCATAAATGTTGGCAGGTATCTCCATATAGGTATAGTCTTACTTGGAATGTTTCGGCTAGACAGAGGGATAAAATAAATTCACGAGTTTCGGATATTGTGGGAAACCTACTTCTGATTTTCTGATTCAGTGCAAGGCAAATCAAACTCCTAACCTCGGTCGAATTCTTTCAATCGGAGAGGAGAAATAATTGAGATGACAAATAGCAGCAGTAACAATGCTAATGATACTTCAACAATGGATGGAATATGGATGAGTGTTGAAGATTTTTACTAACATTGTCTTGTTGCTACTGATTACAAGAGTCAGAAAAACAACTAGAGCAAGCTAATTATTTTGCAGGTTCGTTTTAAGGCCAAAGCTTGAATAGGAATGCAGATTTTCTATTGAGGCCACAACGAAAACTAGGAATGGAGATAGCCATATACGCTGGTTTTTTTCAATCTGAGCTGGGTGAGTAGGATAGGATCCATGTCGGGACAATTCTAGAGATGCCCATGTGGTCAGTTTCTTCATTGGACGCTTGTAACCTGCTAAACCTTGAAATCAGCTGCGGAATTCTCAACTAGTTGCAGAATCAGGCCACATTCCGCAGCTAAGTTACAAAACCTTATTAAAATAGGATACAGTGTTTTGAGGACCACTACAAACCATAACTAGCCAATTTTGGACAATTTGAACCTATCAAAGCAGTTGGATTTCAATATTTTTTTTTAATCAATTGAAATGATGAAGTTTATTTTGTCTCTTTTTTTTTTAACATAACAATTCTTTTTCTGATCCTCCAGATCACACAAAGTGCAGGAGGAGAGCATACTCAAGAATTATTAAATTTTTTTTTTTTGTACATAACAATCATTTTTCTAATCCTCCAGATCACACACGGTGCAGGAGGAGAGCATACTCAAGAGTTATTAAATTTTTTTGTTAGATTTAAGAAAATAAGGTCTCCTAATTACACTTCCCCGGCAACAGCGCCAAAAATGTCTAGTCAATTTAACGTCTTAAA
Organism: Pinus taeda; assembly: GCA_000404065.3. Classification (NCBI taxonomy): domain Eukaryota; kingdom Viridiplantae; phylum Streptophyta; class Pinopsida; order Pinales; family Pinaceae; genus Pinus; species Pinus taeda. Next base: position 176,563 of record APFE030675175.1, read on the forward strand.
TTGCTCTACATAAATTATCAATCCGAGTATCGTAAACTGATGAAGTGTGGTGCACCATATGTGCTTAGTTAACCTTTTTCCTACTTCATTGTTTTATAGATTTTATTTTGTTTTGGGGTTTTGTTTTGTTGGGTTCCTAAAGTGTCTAATGCAAATGGAAATCCTATTCTGAGGTCTTAGGAATACTTTTAAAGGTCAAGTATGGATGTAGATTTCAAGACAAGGTCTATGTCCCTAATGGTAACTTCCAAAACTTAGCACTTCAAAAGATCTTAAAACATGTTATTGACGGAATTAGTACTTAAACAAAAGTGTAAATATGCAGCTACTTTAAATCAAACAAAAGATGAAATATTGATCATGAAATCACTGTCTCTGTTGCTTGTCTAAATACGGAAATAAAAGTTAAGCTATTGCACTCAAAGAAATCAAAAAATTGCAAGTAAAGTAAAGCTAAAATCAAATTACATCAACTCATATTCTGACCCCTCACCATTCGACTCGCTCTTGCTTTCGGAGGTAATCATAAACAACTTGAGCAATCTGATATCTAATTTGCAGAAAATAAAACTAATATTAAACTACACATTCACACTTCAATCCCTCACCATTCGTCTCACTCTGGCTTTCGAAGGTAACTGAAAATGACATGAGCAATTCAATAACTAACTTGCAGAAAAATAAACTAGTATCAAACTACGCATTCATACTTCAATCCCTTGCCATTCGACTCGCTCTGGCTTTTGGAGGTAATTGAAAATGACATGAGTAATTTAATATCTAATTTGCAAAAAGGTAAACTAATATCAAATTACACACTCATATTTCAATCCCTCGCCATTAGTCTCGCTATGGCTTTCGAAGGTAACTGAAAATGACATGAACAATTTAATATCTAAACTAACTAACAAAGCAAATGAATAAGACTGAAATCAAAGCATAACTGAAATTGAAAAGCAAAAAAAACAAAGTCAGCAGAGAGGCAAATCTCATGTCACTATTTTATGCAAAAACATGTAAAGAAAAACTAATCTACAATCAACCAGTTGAACACACTTGCATGAATTAAAATTGCATGAATGAAAAATCTAATCTATCAAACTTGAAAGCAATCAATGACATAATGAAATCAAAGCAAAATTACAAATGAAATCTACTCTACCTTACATTTTTAATGTGCTCCATGACATCTACTTCACATCTCCTTCCATGTTGAGAACATCAAAGCTTTATTCAAATTCTTCAAAATCACAAAGTACAACAAAGCTCTCCAAAGCTTTCAAAAGCCATCAAGGAAGAACTACAAACTCCAAGCTAAAGAACTAAGAGCCAAGACAAACTAGCTGAGACTAATAAGCTAACAAATGAAAGAGAGAGATCTCCTATTAATACAAAAAGATGAGAAGTCGTCTCATTAATGAGAGTCCATGAATCTCTCCCTCTACCTCTAGAGTCCTAATCAAAATAGGAATTGATAAAACACATGTCTTTTTAGAGTTACAATACAATTAGGAGATGTGACACATATCCTCATGATCCCATGATTCTTTCTACTCAAATTCGAATTTGGCCTTAGAGTGCCACATAAGGGTCTTCTAGAAGCCTCCTTTCAACCTACACATGTCAACAATCTCAACCCATTTGTTAGGTATAAGCATATGCACATTATTTTCTAATTTTTAACCACAATTTGACTTAAAAGGATTAGAATTAATAAAGTTTGGAAAAACATAAGTGTGGCTCAATGATAATGAAAGTGGGATGAATGTGGTGACATAGTAGTGAAATGGAGGTAAAATGGAGGTGATATAATAGACATAATATTGAAAGTGTAATGGAAATGAATGACATTTTCAAGACTCAACACCTCAATGGCAAGTTTCTCACTTCCGACGATAAGTTGACATCAATGGCCTTCGACCGAAAGATTTTGCGTGATGTTCAACATCGGATCATATATTCACACCACGTGAATTGTACTATATTACCTTGATGGTCATTATCATTATCAGCGATTCCTCTCGCGTCTCTTAATAGCTCACATTATTGGCTAGTAATCAGGCGATGTCTTTCCATGTTCGACTTCAGAACATCTCTTCACATGGATTGACTTGTACATCGAGCGAAGATTGAATGAGTTTGAAGACCCCGGATCTAGTTTCATCCGTCCGTCTTGCGATATATTCAGGGATATAAAAACATCAAATGTACAAAGACGTTGCACAGATGGTCATCCAAACCAAGGATGATGGCTCTACATCTGAAGAATCACAAATCTGCATCTGCAGACGAATATCTGATCTATGTACATGAAATGAATTTATAAAGATGAGCATGGGAATGCCCGCCTCAGCTATATCATGAAAATTATATTATGATGATGTATTGTATTGTAACTTATGCAGGTCACCTTCTAGTTTGAAACCTCGGATCCTCATGATAAAGCATTTCACCAGACATCAAGATTTACGACTTCATGCTTTAGGGGGAAACTGTTATAGACATATTTGGGCACTTCAACCCCAAACTTATATGTCGATAAACTAGGGCTCATCAACCCCTAAAAGAGTTGTTTCATACCCTAAAAGAACATGGTCATCTGATTACATCATTCCCCAAAAGTTCCACCTAAAAAACCATCCAGAAATGGCCTAAACTGAACCATACTAACTGCTACACTGCTCAGGTGCGATGCATACTGATTAGGCCTTCTATAGGGTGCGATGGGCAAGGATGGACAAATGTCCAAAACATTTTGCTAGGTCTCATGGAATCTTCTAGAAACTTCTCCTATGACACTTGCCTCTCTAAATTCGCCCATGGATGAGTAAGAGATCCAAGAAATATCCAAATGGAACCAATTGTAACAAGTGGAATGACACTAATCAAAACCCCAGAGATGACCCACACCTTTAAATACATCTACAAATGGATCCCTTATCTAAGAGATCTGGAGGCTGGAATATTGTGAATTGCAAGGAAGTGTTGATAGTTTGTATTTAAGGAAGGAGCATTGTATTGTTGGTGCGATCTTGCTATTTCATGAGGTGAAGAGGCATTGATGTTGGGAGGATGATGCTGGATCAAACAACTGGGTTGTAATTCTCCCTTCTATTTAATAAAGTTCTTCAAGTTTTCTTCCATATGATTGTGCAATTGTGAATGTTATCATTTTTGAATGCTATTGTATGTTCATTATATATCTAATTCTGTAATGTTTATGTTATAATAGATCAAGATGCTTTATAGTTCTTTGTTACTGTGTTTCTACAGGTACTCTCCAAGAAATTTAAGTACGGGGAGGAGTTGCAAGCTCTGTCAAGGGGGAGAGAGATCAAGCAAGGGAATAAGCGGAAGTTCCATGTTGGTTCCATTGTATTTCTCTTATCTGTTATACATAGTAGAAATCGTGAATTGTTTTAAATTATTGTTTCTAGGGTAGCTGCCAAACCTAGAGGGCTAGTCGTTCGAAAAGACACTAGTTTTCCTAGAAACACCTAGTGATATCCTGACTTCAAATTGATCTTACTGAAATATTTTTCCCCTTCAATTGGTCCAAGAGGTAATCAATCCATGGGATCGGGTACCTATTACAGACAGTGATCTTGGTCAGCATCCAATAGTCAATACAGTCTCCAAGTCTCATCCTTCTTCTGTACCAACATGATCGGGCTCCCACAAGGCAATGAACTTGGACGGATGTGACCTTTCTGCAGAAGCTCCTGAATCTGCCTCTTGATTTCATCATTCTCTAGAACTGAGTGCTAATAGATTGGTCCATTGGGCAGTGGTGCACCTGGGGTCAGATCGACAGAGTGCTTAACCTAACAGTGCAGAGGAACCCCTGCAGGGGAGGTGAAGATGTCCTCGTACTCCTCCATGACCTTGTCCATTTGTAGTTATCACGCGGAGGGTCCCTGTTTGGAGGTCATGGCCACTGTCTTCTTCTTTTATTGAGGGCGTATCATTAGCAAAACAAATTTTCCAGTTTTGGAAATGAGCTTACTGCATTGTTTTGCAGTAACCAAAGAGATGACAGTAGGCAGTGCTACCTCCAGTATCCTATACAACTTATTTCCCAAAGTAACAATAACAGCATGGGGCCTTGATTCATACACAACATGTCGGTTCCACAAGTATGGTTATTCTAATAATACATCATAAACATCAAGGGGAGCAGTGTCACACAATACCTCATCCATGAAGGGATTGATGTTGTATGGAAGGTGACACTGCTATCTCACGCGAAGATCCCGTCCTTGGTGAAGCCACCCAATGGTGTACGGTTGTGGATGTGTTGTGGTCAGTAAGCCTAGCCCCTTCAAGACCTCTACCGAAATGAAGTTCTTTTGGCTCCTGTTGTTGATAATGAATTGTAGCGGGAATCCCTTTACCCACATCTAAGAGTGGAAGAGACGCTCCTCGTCATTTGGATCTTCAAGTTTCTCCTTCTGGATCTTCGTGGTGGCAACGGTGGCGTTGGGCTCTGCATCGATAATCTGCTTCCCTTTTTCATTCCCCTTGTTGGGTTCTGACTCAAAGTCGAAACATGTATCTAATTCTAAAACCTTTAGCTAGGCCACCAGTGACTACTTTTCCCAACACTCACTTGTGTTGTGAGTGGAGCTCTTATAGAACTCACACCACTTTCACGTGTCCTTTTTTGGCTTCGTAACGCTGTTCTTTGCTTACAGCTTTGGCGGGATGTCTTGGGCCGCCCCGCCTTGGCTTTGTCCTTTATTCTATGGTTTGGGGGTACCTTTCCCTTGCTTCAAATTCGCAGATCCAAAGTCTCGCTTCTTCTATTTAAACTTTTCCTCGACCTTGACAGCATATCGGTAAGCCATGCTGAGCGAGGAGATGTTCAGGAATTCTATTTCTTCTTGGATTTACTTGTGCAGGCAGCCATGGTATTTGAGTATCAAATTCTGCTCCGGATCCTAAATACCCAACTTTGTGTGAAGGGTATGGAAAATATTGGTAAACTCTAGCACGTCTTGGTCCCTTCCCTGCCGCAGCATGGTCCACTTTATGAATTGATCCTCATAGCTTCTGATAGGATAGTACTGCTCCTTGATGGCATCTCGGAATGAATTCCAAGTGGGTGCAGCTGAAAATAGTGAGCCGTACTTTCTTCCTTCTACTCACAGTAGGTTTCCCACCAGCCCTTGACGCGGGGGGCTGCTTTGAGAAGAGTGAAAATAATCTTTTCCCGAATGGAAAAATCATTAACAAAAAAATAATCCTCTAGCAGATTTAACCATTTATCGATGATATTTGTGTCTATCTGACCCTCAAATATGGGGATTTACAAATTAACATGTACCTTAAACAGTGTGGCATTTCCAGAGTAGCTGTTGGAAGTCGATGCGTCACCCCAGAGTAGCCACTGAAGGATCTAGACAAAGTTGTCCATCATTGCGTTCCTTTGTCGCTCGAGGACTTCTTCGAGTAAGATTTTGATAGGATCTCCTACCCCCTCATCTTTCTTTTCATCTGCCATGGGAGGCCGTCGAGATTTGCAAGGTTGGTCTTGCAAAGGTTCGACCAGTTCAAGCCCTAACTCGTTATATCCCGACCTCGTTGGGGACATGCAAAGAAAAACAAAGAAAAAAAGCAAACTGCTCTGATACCACTAATCCAGATTTAAACAAGAACGCAACAAATTACAGAGATAACCATAAATATAGAGATGCAGTGGAAATAATACTTCACTTCATTAATGTAAAATACTGAAATATGCTTACAAATAGAAATGGAAATAAATCAGCTAGGGCGATGGTAGCTTATCTCTGAGAAGAGATGTGGCAGCTACATGCCTCTGAGCTACCTCACAATGAGGCTCAAAGGCTTTTTTATTATTGAACAATAAGAGCAAACCCTAAACAACCAAAACCCTAACCCGGGGAGATGTAACATCAAGAGTTTATGGGCCCCATTGGGGTGAGTTGGACAGCCAACTTCTCGAGGTCGTGACTTGGTCATATTATCTCTGTTTGACGCGCATGATAACCCGTTGGAAAGATCTCTCCAAGGACTATGACAAAAAAGACGATTTTAGACAGAAAATTGCTAGAAGTAGATTTCCAAAAAAATGTCGTTTAGGGCCTCAAAACGGCTTTGTAAGTTTAGGACCCAAAAAACTGCTAAAAATAGTAAATTGTGCTACAATTAAGGAAACTAAAAAACTGAAAGAAGAAATGGTGGGGTTCCAAGTGGAATTGGCAGGTGGCCACCAATATCCACCTGGATCACATCTGTTACACAACATTTTGTCACTGTCCCTATACTCCCCATTCCTTGATCTTGGAGGACCTTTATAGTGAACCCCGCATGCTTTTCCCTCATGAAGAAACTCCCATTATGTCCCTCTTCATGAGTAGATAATTTCCATTTTGCACCATTTCCCATGAAACTTATGTTTTTCTCAATTTACAAGATCGGCGATAATAGCCTTTGTCTCCCCCGCATCATTGTGCAAAGATTAGCACTATTCCCTGCGTTGATTGGTGCAACTAAGCTATGTTCCAGTCACACCGGTCCTATTATGGAAAGTTTTTTAAATTAGAGCTGAAGCTTCCATCTCTAGAAGCTCCGTAACGGAAGTCTGGTAAACGGTTTGGCCGGATGGGGTCAACGATGACAGTTTGGGCTCCTTTCCCCTATAATGATGGAACTACCTCAAGGGATGAGTCCTTCTCCCATGAGAAGAGGATCTATCTCCCATCCATCTTTCCTATATAAACCTCCCTTCTTCCCAAGCACAAATTAGTGATTAGTGTGAAAGTCAGAATTATACAAGCAAGCTATTACTAGTTGTAGCCATCTAGTTGTGTGAGGGAGAATGTGTTTGGTTTGGAGTGAAGCCTAAAGGGAAGAGTCTTTAAACTAATGTTGTTTGAAGCCATCATGAAGTGCTAGCAAAAGTGTGTGGGAACCTGGTCTTGTCAGAGGAAGACTGCGACGTCAAGACAAATGGTTGTAATCTCTCTTTGATGTTAATATATACAACTATCAATTGATTTCCTACATGTTTTGTAATATTACATATTCATGTCTCGATGCTTCTTGACTCATTAAGTAGGTTGAAATGAAATTTGTCTATTATTATGTTTGAGTGTTGTTGTTCTTTACTTGTTTCAGGAGCTTGAAGAAGGAAGAGAGAGATTGCTAGAGCGAGCAAGCGAGGACATCATCAAGGAGGATAAGCGACCAAGAGGTAGGCCCTCTTGATTGATTCTAACCTAAGGAAATATTCCATAGAATGTATCTACTATGGCTAGACCCGTTATCGGGCTAGAGGAATTTGTTCGTGTCTGCACTTACAATTTTACTTCACCGCAGTGCTCTACTTGGGACCCAACCACTCTATTGAAAGTCAATAGTAGTGTTGGGGTTGATGAAGAACCCATGATTTCTTTACCCTTTCTTTGTGGAATAGTAGCACCATTCTTTGCCAAATTTTCTGCCTTCTTTTGAGGTGGGTATATAGGTACTGTTCGATTTCTCAGCTGTCTCTCTTTGCCTTGTTGAGCTGATAAAGCATGTAGATAACCTCTTTGATATTCCTCAGACTCATCTTGAAGTGCTACATCATTAGATAGAATGTAATGCTCATCTTCTTCCGTGATGTAAGTAGGCATGTCATCGGGAGTGAAAAAATGATTTTCCTCACCGGGACCTTCACCCTCATCTTCAGATTCTTGAGTAACATAATTTTGCTGAAATGGAGGTTGAATTGGTTGCTGTATTGCCGCCTCTTGTCCTCGTGGCTCCCGCTGCTTTATCCTATATTGGGGCTGCTGTTGTTGACCCCTGAAATTCGGGTTTCGAACTTGAGGCTCCGGTTTGCCAAGATTGAGATTTTGAAATGCCTTCCTCATCTCCTCCCGAAGGACCTGGGAAGTGGATGCTACCTCTTCTTTGATCGTGACCTTCTTCTCTGCCTTCATTCTTGTCCTTTTGTCATTCAAATTAGCCTCCACACTGACTGCAATTTTCTGCATGTCTTCTAATGTAGGGGGATCTCGGTCCCGCAGTGAGTAGGCCATTTCCGGATCAAAACCATCCGGGAATTTGAGAAGTGCTGATTTTCTAGATGGCCTCAAATCATCTGGAATGGAATTGTACACTGCATTAAATCTGATTATATAATCTTGAACCGACTCACCCGGATTACGCTTGAGGTTGTTGTATTCGGCATTGATTTGAAGCGGATCCTTTCTGATCTCCCACCGATCCACGAATTGCCTTTCGAGTGCTTCTAAAGAGACAATACTACCAGCTGCTAATCCTCTGAACCATTTTCTTACTTCTCCGACAAATGTTTGCACGAACAACCGCATAGTGACATCTTCTTCATCTAGCTCATATAGATCAAAAAATGTGCTCATTCTGTCAATATGCTGCTGCGCTAAAACACTTTGAGGAGTGCCATCAAACATGGGAATCTTGCTTTGATAATCAGCTGGCATGTCATGAAGATTTTGGGGAAGAACGAGGGGAGCAAACCGGGCAGCCATGGCTCTAGGAGGAGGAGTGGGATGGGTGTGTGGAGGAGGAGGTGTGATAGGCGGGGTTATAATAACAG
>APFE030675175.1:187531-228289 GCA_000404065.3 Pinus taeda
TGCAAAATGCTGTGAAGTATGCTTTTTTCAAGGGGAAACATCACGAGGGATATGTTAAGGGAAGGAATTTTACATATAGGAAAGGGAAAAATATATATAAGAAGGGAATTTTGAAGGAAACTATCACATAATGCTAAATATATCATTCTATCTTTCCACATTTGCAAATTAATACTTTATTTAGGGAAACTTTGCAGTCAAGGGAAAGGACAATGAAAATCTTTATGATGGAGGGGAGGATATCAAGGGCACAGGAGGATAGTGCAGCATCACTTATATACAAATAACAGGCAGCTCATTTCATTTTGCTTTAGCATGTTTTTGAGGAGCATACTCTGTTTTTTATAACTTTTGGACTGGCCATTTGATGCTTTGGGAAACAGGGAGTTAGGGTATTTAATTGCAAGAGGAAGGGAGAGGGAATTGGTAACTTGGGAATTAGGGAAAAGATTAGGTTTAGGGGGACAATGAAACCCGTTTAATAATCACTGCCAACTAGTTTTCGTAACAGCAATTCATTTAAACAGGGGTAGTTTCATTTTTGCATTTGTCATTGGGAATTAGGGTTTCACTGTATGCTTTGACATTGGGATGGACATTCAATTTGCATAAGGAGTTTTTTCATGAAGGGAAATGCAATTGAATTAGGTTTTCATATGGGGAATATATAGGGAAAAACAAAGTCTTAAGGATGGGGAAGAATACCATGTTAATGCAAAACCCTAATCACAACAGAACTGATCTTTTTTTTTATAGGTATGCAGCTGTGCATTTAATGGATTTTTGTCATGAATTTAACATAGCTTGCAACCTCTGACATATACACAGCAAGATGACATTTTTCTTTATATTTTTTTTTATAAGGCTATGCAAATGGCATTTTCACTGTTTTTACAACTCTTGTGTGCATGCCTTGTCATCACTTTCTTTTTGTTTTTTGTTTTTACCATGTTTTCTTTTTCATTTTGTTGTGTTTTTATACATGAATTTGCTGTGTGACAAAGTGTTGGGGTTTTAATCATGTAGCATGGGGAAAAGTTAAGATTTGGATGGTTAGAAAGAACTAGGGTTTGATAGGATTTTAAAGGTAGGGTTTGTATGTTTAATTTGCATATGAGATTAATGAAAATGACATATAAACATATGTGAATATCAATGGGAAAATGAAAGGAGGGATATAAGGAAAAACTGCCTTGAAAACAAACAAACTGTCAAAACATAAGCTAGCAAAACACCCATCATTCCTCCATCAATTTCTTGCATTAGATTAGGATTGTAATCCTCCTTTGGCATCATTACACCACCATAAAGCACATGAGTAGACATACCTCGGCAAATATAGGCAAATTTGGAAGAGGTTTTGATGATTAAATGGCTCTTTATGCCCAGAAATCCGCGCGCTTCCCAGATGTCCGCGCGCCTCTCCCAGATGTCTGCGCACCTCCCAGATGTCCGCGCGCTTGTAAATTTCTTCAGAAAAGTGGCTCTCTCAGAGCCGCGCACCGCCCAGGTAACCGTGCACCTCTCCCAGATGTCCGCGCGCACTCCCAGGCACTGAAATTGCTGGATGCTGCCCGAAATTGTCTCCTTTGCCTTTGTCTTGTAAATTCTTGCTCCCAAATGCACAATGAGATTTTTTTAAAGAGGGATTTACCTTTATATGCTTTCATAAAAAAAAAATTAAACTCAAAAACCCACTTTATAATGTTTATATTTTGACATTCTTTTTCACACTGTTTTGGAGTTATTTTGTCTTGAACTGAGCTCTTTTGATGCGTTTGACTCCGTTCTTTTTGCAGGTTGACCATCTGATGGACTGTGGAGAAGGAACCAGGGTTGTTGCCGGCACTTTAGCAAACTTCTAAGAATTTCTTTATTTTTTTACAAATTTGTCATGATCCTTGGACTTAAAAAGAGGGTTTTTAAATCCAAGGCATAAAATGATCTGTAGCTGATGAAAGAAACATATGTACATACCTCACTCTGGCTTGCTGGGCACTCACTGACCTTGACTCGTGACCTTGACATAATTTTGACTCAAAACCCTAGACCTAAGACCATGGGACCTCAAAACAAGATAACGACAAGTATGACTCAATTACATTGTAGTATGACCTCATCCAGCAAAGCCAAGAAGGGAAAAAAAAAGACTAGCTCCTCCATTCAGTGTTATGGCATGCCTAGCGGGATGCAAAATTGACACTAATGAGACACCTAATTATGCATATGCAAAGAGCAATTGATCACTGATGGAGGGCTTAAGACCGACACTAACAAGTAGCACCCTCAGTGTCAGATCTCACACAGTGGCAATCTCAATCTTGCCACTCTTGTATTTGAAGGCTTCTAGGAAATGTTCGGCAAGTAGCATGGATATGCTTGCCCCAAGTAGTTGTGACCCATATAGGTTGACTGGTTCCCCTCTCCGGGATAGTCCTATGATGAAATAGATGTCTGAAGTTTCCAACTCCAGCTCTTAGTCACCAATGATAAATGTTTCCTAATTTATGTCCTAGAGACTAATTAGGTATCGAATCAGCTCAGGTTGAGCCCGCCTCTTTAGTGTGAGAAAGAACTTGAGGAGCCCACAGTTCCTCAAGGCATCCAAGCAATTTGGATCATTCATTGCTTGAGTGTCCACATCTTCAAGCTCACATTCTTTCTAGTCTACCATTTTTGACGATTATTTCCTGCAGAAACCATATATTCAAGTCAATAATCATTTTTGGCAACTAAAATATGAATTCAAACAGTGGATTTGAGAGTAAAATGGATTTTTCTTTGTTCACGGAGCTGCCACACCTGTTATAAAAACAGTTGCGCCGACAGCGCAGTTGGGCATTTTAACACCCTCAGTCGGCAAGATTCCGTGCCTGGAAATTGCGTCAACCGAGGGTGATTTTTTTTGCCAAAACCTCCCTCAGAAATCAAAAAAATGGATAAAAACAGGAATAAACAGTATGGAAATGGAGCATAGGGATTTGGCTCTTACCTGCAACTAGTTGCTCGGCGAATGACCTTCCAAATCTCCCGCAATCTGCTCCGAAAAAATTAGGGCAAAAGTGGGTGAAAAAGTTTTTCACAACAAGGTAAAATGGTAAATGGTAAAAAATATTTATTTTTCTCTCCTTTTATTCAATTTTTCATGAAATATTAAGGTTTTTAAGTATTTTTGACCTATTTTTCCTCAAGAATTGGATAATGCACTTTACTTTTTTGCGCAGCAACAGGTGATAGATGTTCGATGATGGTGTCGAGTCAAGTTTCAACTCTTTTCTCGACTCGTAAAACTCAAATGAAAAGATTGCCAAGTATTTTTCCCTTTTGACTCGTAAAAGAGAATAAAATGGGGGGTCCGCTTTCAAGCTCTTTTCCAACCCTTTAAACACAAAAAGATAACCAAGCTCTTGTCATTTTGAACTCGTTAACGGATGTGAAACATCGTGTGCCCAATATACATTTACCCCTTTTTCGGGTTGGGATGCACTATTTACGAAAAAGGTACTCCTTGACTAAAATGGTCAAGCAGTTATCTCAAGTATCATTTCCTACCTTTTCAGGCTCGAGAGACACAAATGTACGAAAAGGGACCATGTGGAGTTTTCTTTTCCATGTCTTTTTCAAACTCTCTAAACATGAAAAGGATACCGAGTTGCACGTTTGTTGGACTCGTTAAAATATTAAACGACATCAGATTCGTCACCATGACGAACATGAGCCTCTCCTTCCTAGGGCTCGTTAAACTTACTAGGTCGGATTCGTCATAAGGATGAACTTATAGTTCAAGCATATGTTATCCCCTTCAAGCTTGCGATTTAAAAATAATTGGGGTGCCTGCTAGAAATGGTGGGGGAAAATTTTGAAATCTAATCAGTTGTGTCGACAACTCACTCTTGAACATGACACTTTCTACTTCGTGTTGGGTTGGGATATCCTCCTTTTTATCGTTGACCTTCCTGGGTTGGGTCATTTATTTTTTCTTTCCATTTTATCTCTGCCACGTCATCATGATCACCGTTCCTATGGATCCAAAAGCTACCAAACTTATAGTTGTATCACCGATATGTTCAAGAGTTGTCCTTCTGCAATTACACTTACCACTGATTCTCTGTATCATCCAAAATCATTTTGCATCCCTTTATCTCATGTCGATGATGCGGGATACATTATGGCCCTCCTTCAACATGGCCGCTCCCTGTTGACTTCAGCTCATTATCCGGGAAGTTGACCGAGAGACTCCCTTCCAGTACCTTAAAGCTTGCATGCCCTAATGGAAAGTTCTTCTGTTATGAAACCAGCTCAAGAAAAGATAGAAAAGATAGATCAACGCCTTATAATTCAGCCTCTTCGAGGGGGAAACCTCCTTTACATTACATAAATGAACAATTCTTAGATGATACAAATGAAAAAGACCTCCTTTCTATATATGGAGTCTAAGGGTCATAACATAATTAGAGCCGACATAACAATAATAATGTAAGGGCGCAATAATAACAATAGTGGGCTTCTATGGGTACAATAGTAAAATATGGGCACTACATGGGTACATCAATATAATAAGTGGGTTGTACTAATAACAATAAGGGGTTACACTAGTAGTATAGGGGCCTAACATGCCCCTCTCCTTCAAAAAGTGTTGTCCTCAACGCTTGAGTAGTTCTTTATGCTTCTGTATAAAATTCTTGCCCTCCAATGTGGAATATTCAGCGGGTAAGTTCTTCCACTTAATGAGATACTCTGAAATTGATCGATTTCGTAGCTGTTGGGTTCTTACTTCTATGACTTCTCCAGGTTCCAATATGATTTTTCCTTCCTCGTCAATTTCTGACAATATTGTTTGAATTGGGATCTTTTGCAACTTTTGAATAAGTGGCCATACTTCTTCGTCCTTCTTCCATTCATCCCTTGCTTCGTTTATCCCATCTGGTTGGATAATATAAATAGCACAAAACAATGCTTCTACATCCTCATCCTTGAAGAGTCTTCCCAATCGGTAAGGTCACCATTTTTTAAGTGCATGTAGTATTGCCAACATTTCCTTCTCATAAATAGCTTGCTTGAGATGTAGCAGTAAAAATACCCAATCACCTACATCAAAACATTTTCCACTACGATGTTGATCTACCTGTTGTTTCGTTTGATTTTGCACTGAAGTGGCGTTATCCTTTAAAAGTTGGAGAACTTGTTGTTGATGCTTGATGTGATCTTTCACTGCTTGGAGCTTTTTCTTCTTGCTATGTCCTTCTATTTCTAGAGTTTGAGGAGTGGTAGTTTCTTCCAATCCTTTACAATATATGGTCGGATTCATTTCTTGATGCTCGATGTGATCTTTCACTTCTTGAACATTTTTCTTCTTGATATGTCCTTCTATCTTGATAGTTTGAGGAGTGGTAATTCTGACCAATGAATTACAAGATATGGTTGGATCCATTTCTTCTTTCTCGTTGTGATATTTCACTTCTTGCACCTTTTTCTTCTTGATATGTCCTTCTATCTTGAGAGTTTGAAGAGTGGTAATTCTTGCCAATGCTTTACAAGATATGGTCTGATTCATTTCTTCTTTCTCTGGGGTTGGGTCATGGTGCATATCCTCTTCTTTTGATGTTTCTTGATCCTTTTCTTCCTCCTCTTCATACTCTATGTAAAATAATTTCTTCTCAGCACACTTATGACCTTTAGTTCCCTTGCTATCACAATTGTAACAAAGCCATTTTTCTCTTTTTTCTTCCAATTGTTGTGGTGTAACCCTTGTAGGTTGTGGAAGGCTAGAAGAACCAACACTTCCATCTTGATAGTTGTGAGGGGTATATTTCCTTGTTGCCATAATTTTACTTTCCAATATGTCACAAATCCCTTTTACTCTTTCCAATTCTTGTGGTGTTGCTCTAAAGAAGGTGTTTCTCTTTGTATCCTCATAATATGTTATCATTTCCTCCGTGAAAATTGACCATGTAACAAGTTGTTTACGAGAACAAAGCCTTTCATACCATAAAAATTGATCCGGTTCTAAAGATGAAGATGCAATACATACCTTTTGTAACAATAGTACACCATGTAGATTAAAATATTGCTCCATCTGAAGTATCCAATTTACCGGATCCTTGTCATCAAACTTCCTCATCTTGCTTTTTCTTGATTTTAGGAGCTTGATCTTGAAATGACTGTAACTCTATACTTTCGGATCTTTAAGTTCTGAAATTGTGACCTATAGTAGCCCTTTGTGTCCTCTTTCCAATGCAACCAGTCTGATCCAAATTGGATTCTCCAAGAAAGAGTTATGCACAATCTTCCAAGATGACCTTATTATAGACCTTTCTAGAAGAGCGAACTTGTATGAAGTGCCACGTGTAACTGTTTCGACCTTTAGCATTGAAAAATATATGCAAGAAACTACAGTTTGTCCTCTTTCTGTACCTTCTTACGAAATTTCAATCCGATGCTCAGAGAGAAAGTTATGACAGTTTTCCCCAGGTCACCTGTTTGGAATGTAATTCAGGAGTCTACAAAAAGACCAACTTCCTCAGATCATATCTCTGCAAATATAGTGCGAAAAGTTCTGAAATTAGGACCCGAGGTTCAATGCGATTTTTTCTAAAATGGATTTTTTGTTTAGCTTCTGAAACTTTGCAGAAAATGAGTTATAGCAAAAATGCCACGATGACCTATTTGGAGCAGCAAAACCCTAGAATCCAATGCTCTGATACCAAATGTTATGAAACCAGCTCAAGAAAAAGATAGAAAAGATAGATCAACGCCTTAGAATTCAGCCTCTTCGAGGGGGAAACCTCCTTTACATTACATAAATGAGCAATTCTTGAATGATTCAAATGACCAAACCTCCTTTCTATATATAGGAGTCTAAGGAGTCACAATATAACCTAGCTAACCTAACAATAATAATATAAAGCCACAAAAATAACAATAGATGGATTCTGTGGGGCACAGTAATAACAATATGGGGGCAATAGGGGCACATAAATATTAATAAGGGGTACAACTACAATAGTAATTGGGTAATCACTAGTATTATAGGGACCCAACATGCCCCTCTCCTTCAAAAAAGTGTTGTCCTCAATGCTTGAGTAGTTCTAGATACTTCTGTATAAAATTCTCATGGGCCTAACATCTTTGCACTCGACGACAAGTCCACATCATTGGCTTTCAATTGAGTGATTTCACGGGTGTTCGACTACAATTCCTTTATTTACATTTTGTGAATTGCGTTGATAGTACCTTGAGGACCGTTGTCATTATTGGTGGTTTATCTCGTGCTTGTTAACAGTTTACATCATTAGCTGGTAGTCAAGTGATTTTCTAGCATGTTCGACGTCAACACATCTATTCACATGTTAGAATCTATACTTTGATCAGGTCATGTTGGAGTGCAAGACCCTGGGCTTAGATTACAAAAGTCCAGGTTGCAAGGCAATGTGACATGATCGTGTTGATATACATGTCTCTTTCAGATGGGTCATTGCAACCATACCATGAGTTGTCATATGTGATCCTTTCCATTATTAGATGGCTGCAACCATACCTTTGTTTCGATATGATCCTCTTTATCGGATGGTTGTGCCCATACCTGGATCCATTTGCATTATCTTTCTCTAGATGGTTGCATCCATCCCACGATTAATGTATCATTTGACAGAGTTCTCAGTTATGTCTATGTATCTATACTTTCTTGCAGGTTTTCTGACGACAGACTCCGGTTTCTCGCACTGATTCATAAAGCATTTCATCCCTCACCCTAGTTCGGCCTTCACACTTAAGGGGGCATTTGTTACACAGCATTTTGTCACTATCCCTGTACTCCCCATTCCATGATCCTGGAGGACCTCTACAGTGAACCCTACATGCTTCCCCTTCATGAAGACACTCAAATTATATCCCTCGTCATGAGCAGAATGATTCCCTTTTGCATCATTTCCCAAAAATCTTATGTTTTTCCTAGTTTACAAGACTAGTGCTAATCACCAGTGTCTTCGTCGCACTGATATGCAGGGATTAACACTGTCCCTAGCATCGACCGGAGTGACTGATCCTTGTTCTAGTCGCGTCGATCCTCTTTTGAAAAGTTTTTTAAATAAGGAGCCAAAGCTTCGAGCTCTAGAAGCTTCGTAACGGAAGTCTGGTAAATGGTTGGGCCGGATGGAGTCGAGGATGTCAATTTGGGATCTTTTCCCCTATTAGGATGGAACTACCTCAAGAGATAAGGCCTTCTCCCATGAGAAGAGGAACCATCTCCCATCCATTCAACCTATATAAACCTCTACTTTCCCAAGCACAAGCTAGTGTTAGTGTTAATGTTGGTGTGCTAGTGCTAATTAAGTTTGGAGTAATCAGCAAGTTATTCATAGTTGTAGCTCTCTAGTTGCGTGTGAGGGAGAAGTGTGAATTTGGTTTAGTGTGAAGACTAAAGGGAAGAGCATTAAAACTATTATTGTTGAGGCCACCATCGAATGCTAACGGAAGTGTGTGGGAACCTAGTTTTTTCGGAGGAGAACAACAATATCAAGACAACGGTTGTAATCTCTTCTTGATTTAATATATATGCAACTATCGATTGATTTCCTACATAATGTGTCACCTTACATGTTTATGGCTTAATTCTTCTTGACTTGTTAAGTAGGTTGAATTATAATTTTTCTGTTATCACGGTTGTTGTTTGTTGTTGTTTACTTGTTTCAGGTGTTCGAAGAAGGAAACATGACATAGTTGGAGCGAGCAAGCAAGGTCATCACCAAACGAGATAAGAGTACTAAGAGGTAGGCCCCCTTAGTTGGTTCTCACCTAAGGAAATATTCCATAGAATGTCTTGTTTATGGCTAGACCCGCTATCGAGCTAGAGGAATTATTTGTGTCTGCACTTAGAATTTTACTTCACCACAGGCAGAAACAAGGTTGAACAAATTTGACTCATGCCTACTCCTAGGGTGCAGGATTAACTTTTTGAGGGTCTGGAAAACAAGAATATGGATTTTCGAAAGAAGGTTGGGATGTGGACACTCCATCAAATGTGCATTGTAAGTATTGATTCCTAAGCAAGGGGTTTCGGTAATACCCAACTATAGGTGTTGCAGTTGTTGAAGATATACCAGTAAACTGGGGGAATGAAGGGGAAGGACCATATGGATTCCCTTGATATGGAGGTTGATTTCCATATTGGAATTGGGGAAGTTCCTAATCAATCCATCAATAGAATTAGATTCCCCGGGATTCTCTCTATTGAAAGGTGAAGGCCATGGTGCATTAGGTATTATAAAGTAAAGGTACCATGATTATGTATAAATAAGCTCAAATTATTGAGCTTTACTTATGGCTTTTTCTTCATTTGTGGGAATTTGGTAGATACATCTTTTGCTATGATGGGAAAAAGTGATTTGAGGAAAAATTTTGAAAGGAGGTTTTCTAGGACCCGCAACATGCAAATATTATGACGTCTACGCCACTCATGGATGTGGTCCACTACATGAGGGAAAGAGTCCTCCAAAATTGAGTCAATAATTCCAATCTAGTTTCATGACGAATTCAAAGTTGTAAGAAGGTGAGGAATAGAGTGCCTATGGAACGAAAGGTACCATGTGCTCCTATTTTTTCACTAACATACCACTTAGCCATGAGGCTTGTGAGGGTGCACTAAAAATGTCTCAGATGAACTGAGTCTTCAATAAAACTATTCGAAGAACATCATAGTTGAAATGGAATGGTGTGGTCTATCGGATCTTCACCTAGATTACCTTCCAACTTAGGTATATCAGATGGCAGCTTGGTTGGCATATTTGACCATGTAGCTTGGTGGGGTATTGGGTCATTTCTAAGCTTCGGCAGACTAGGAATATTTAGTGAAGCTACAAAAGGCAAGGTGCAGTTGGTCGTGACCATCTTGATGTGACCAGACTAAGATTCAAGGTTACCTTTAAAGGAGGAGGTTCCTAAAAATGTAGCACCAAGAATTGATGATCCTAAATAAGTGGGATCAATATAATATATTTCATTGGTAGATCGGTTAGTTGATGGTACAAGAGTAGGCACCCCTCCTACCAAAGGTGGGAGGTTTTGTAGGCGTCTAGATTGTAGAGTAAAATGTGGTCCCTTATGGTTCCCTAATAAGTGTGTGATTGGTGAGGGGGAATTATGTAGAACCAAAGGGAACACAAAAAAACAAAGTGAAAAAAAAAAAATCCCTAAAATGTGTTCAATGTGTGAAAACAATCCAAGTTTTGTATGAGGGTTCTTTACGTGTGAAAATTCCTATAGACCTAGCATCCCCTCAATCAATCATTGGGCCTTATGGAAGTTTTACAATAGTGGTGTCACAAGCTACCAAATCAAAACTAACGAAGTTATGGAAGGAGCATTATAATGAGGGGTACTAGGGCCATGTCCTGAAGAAACTAGCAACGCTTCCAGCAGTCATTCAAAATTGCCTCTAGGTGCTAGTGCTCCTACATCCACCACATATAAGGTAAGATTCCCTAGGACTTAGCTAAGCTACCTCTGTCCAATATGGGTGAGTGAATCTCAACTTTTGGGTGTCAAACACAAATCTAGAGCCCATACCAAGTGTCGAGAGACTCAAGGAGGCCCACAATAATCCATGGTCTAAGCCTTACCCCATTCACAGGTGCTGAAAATAGCAATAAGAAATGTTGAAAATGCAATAATAAAATCACAATTTAATTTTGTCCTTGAATTAAATTGGGAATAAAATTGTAATTCCACATCTCATGACAACTTGTATTAGTTAACTAAGTTAATTTTACTTTGTTGTCTCAGTTAATTCGAGTTGAGGGTATAACTAGAGTCATGTAGAGTGTATCCTACATTATAGGAGCTCTGGTTGAGTTTATTTTGAGTTGTAATTAATTAATTCAATCTAACTGAGTTAAAGTTAGTTAAAAAAGTCCCAACTGTTGGAGGAACTAGTGGGAGATCTAGTAGTGTGGTTCTACATGCAGTGGAGTGTGGTGCTTCCTACAGTTATCAACTGATAAATTGAAGATTCACTCATAATTAACTCACACATGTCAGATCAGAGAAAGACCCAATTGAGATTGGATTTCAGGGACAATGTACTATCAGTTGCATAATCATATTACTTGTATAGGTGGTGCAAGAGGAAGGCCTATGACGATTGTGGAATTACTATTGACGAATTTCCCTAATTAATAGGGGCCTAATTCCTCATGGAATAGTAAAAGGAAATAATGACTTGGGCAAGCAACAAATTAGTTAAGTATTTTCCTAGGCTTGTCTAGGAAGTTGTGAGATAGATAGAGATAATGCAGAGGTTTCTCGGGCTTGAGAAAACCATTGTAATCTTCTCATATTTTTTGACTAATGCAATATTCAAATAGTAGGGTTTTTTTAACTATGACTTTCCCCAAGAAATCATTATGTAATGTATTTATTGAATTCTTTCTCTTGTATGCTTCGTGATTTCGTGATCATTTAATTGTTTTCACTGATGAGTAGAGTAGATTCAAGTCTATTGTTTTAGCAAATTACAATTAGCAATTTGAATCTACAAGGAATTTATACATGGTATCAAAGCTGAAATCACTATAGAAGAGGAGAATATGAGTTTGCATTTTGCAGGTAAATCGAATTTGTAGTATCATACTTTAGAGCCAATAGGATGTTGTTCTATGGATTGAGACTCGAATATGCCCTTGAGGGTAGTTCGAACTATATTTCTTGGAAGGAAAGGATGGAGACAGTGTTGGAGGACCATGATATAAAGGAATTAATAGACAAATATATTCCTAATCCAACTGATGCTCAAGATCTAGCAGAGTGGATAAAATGTGTTGCAAAGGCGAGAAGGATTATCCTAGAAGGATTTTGAGATCATATTGTCGCGAACCTCCATGGTAACGAGACACCGTATGCAATTTAGAATTCCTTGACAAACTTGTTTCAAAACAACAGTGACCACAAGAAGGTGGCACAAGAGAACAAGCTCAGAAAAATCAAGATGGAGAAGGACGACACAATACCAAAGTACTTGACCAAGTTCACCCAATGTTAGGATGAGCTTGGAAGTGTCGGTGTTAAAGTTACTAGAGACGATAAGGTCAGCCTAGCACTTCACAGCCTTCCTAAGATCTTTCACAACTACCAAGATTTAGTAAATGGGAGGGAGAAGCTACCAGAGTGGGAGTGTTTGTGGTCCGACTTGGTGCAAGAAGAGATTCAGCAGAACACCAAAGATGGATCCTCATCCAAGCATGATGATGAGGAGAATTGTGCCTTAGTTGGAAAGGCAAAGAAAGGGAAAGGGAAGTCATCCCATTCCAAATTATATTCCATTCATGGCAGAAAGAAGAAGGACATTTCGAAGATTAAATTTTTTCACTATCATGACCTAGGACACTATGCCACGAAGTAACTGCACAAGAAGGCCAGCAAGAAGCCCTAAGGAGGAGAAACAAGTGAAGCCCTTTCTTAAAAATTAGAGCTAGATCTCACCCTCATTGCTTGCATGGTGACATTGGTAATGGGTAATGTGTGGTATTTGGATAGTGGAGTCTCATTCCATATGACTGAAAATAATTAATTCTTCAGTGACTTGGAGGAGAAGGACCTCCAAATGCACATCAAAATGATAGATGATGGGAGGTATAGTGCGAGCAGTATCAATACAATTACTTTTTAGAGGGATTCTAGCTCCCCTCTCAGACTCACAAATGTGATGTATGTTCCAAGACTAAAGAAGAATCTTGTTTCCATCGCAGTATTGGAAGAACGTCGCTACGATGTGATATTTAGCAAAGGAAAGGTTTTCCTTGGACACATTGCCACAGGACAGGTGAAACTGATCAGTGTGCGAGTCAAGAACCTCTATGCACTTGAGGTACAATATGCATGCAAAGCCTTGAGGAGCAAGGCAAAGGTTAGAGACTTGGTGGTTGAGAGGGAGCATAAATTACCTCTCAACATGCAACCTTAGAAGAAGCCTTAACAAGTTACGGAGCAGCCAAAATTGGAGAAGCAAAAAAGAGGCTAAGTGGAGACATCCACTAAAGTAGATACCTCTAGTAGGGCAAAATTTCAAGCCAAGTTGGATGAGGGAGAACATACAACCATACCTCCAGGTGAGAGGTGGGGCGATGTGAAGAAATAGTCCTAAGAGTGCATAAATTTGGGCATGATACATTGAGGTGTTTTGTTGTCTCATGGATCATTACCTTGCTATGGGGGCCCTCAATATTGGGTAGCAGGAGGATCACTGTCAGTCAGATACTGAGTGTAGAGAAGTGTTGACAGTAGAGCAGGAGGCTCAGTAGTAGAGTTAGAAGCAACATCGTTTTCCTAGTAGACAGCTGATTCATTTTATTTTGTTTTTTTTTTATGCTTTTCAGTTGCAGATGTTGTAGTAGCAACAAAAACAATGACAAGTGTTGCATGCAGGACATTCCAAAGGTATTGGATCAGGATAGGTGTGAATCCATTTCTTGTTGAGAGGTAGTGTTGAAAATAGCAACAATCAATGTTGAAAATGCAACAAGAAAATCCTAATTTAATTTTTTCCTTGAATTAAACTGGGAATAAAATTGTAATTCCACATCTCATGACAACTTGTATTAGTTATTTAAGTTAATTTGAATTATTTGGCTTAGTTAATTCAAGTTGAGGGTCTAACTAGTGTCATGTAGATGGTCTCCTACATTAGAGGAGACCTAGTTGAGTTTATTTTGAGTTGTAATTAATCAATTCAGTCTAACTGAGTTAAAGTAAGTTAAACAAGTTCCAACTATTGGAGGAACTAGTGGGAGATCTAGTAGTGTGGTGCTACCTGTAGTGATCAACCAGTAAACTGAATATTCACTCATAATTAACTCATGCATGCCAGATCAGAGAAATACCCAGTTGAGATTGGAGTTCAGGGACAATATACTATTAGTTGTATAATCATCTGAATTGTACAGGTAGTGCATGCAATCAGAGGAAGCCCTATGAGGATTGCTCAATTTCTATTAAGGAATTTCCCTAATTAATATGGTCTAATTCCTCATTGAATAGAACAAGGAAATAGGGACTTGGGCAAGCAAAAAATTGCTTAAGTATTGGCCTGGGCTTGTCTAGGAAGTTGTGAGACAAATAGAGATAGTGCAGAGGTTGCTCAGGCTTGAGCAAAGCATTGTAATCTTCTCATATTTTCTGACTAATGTAATATACAGATAGCAGGGGTTTTTAGATGTGGCTTTCCCTGGGAAATAATTGTGTAGTGCGTTAACTGAATTCTTTCTCTTGTATGCTTCGTGATTTTGCAATCATTTAATTATTTATGTTGATGAGTAGAGTAGATTCAAGTCTATTGTTTTAACAAATTACAATTAGCAGTTTGAATATACAAGGAATTTCTACAACAGGTTTCCACTCACCACTAGATTTTTTGACACTAGATTATGGAGGATTTTAAGTTTCCTAAAAATTCAACCTCTATGCTTTAGATTGAAAATAACTAAGGGAGATTATTTGGATTCCTACTCCCAAGGCTCTAACTTAAACTATAATTTTTTAGTGACCCCTTGGTAGGGGAAATTAGTGTGTTAATTTAGGTTTCTTTTAAGGATTTGTTGAGTGAGGGATTATGGCCTAACAATCAACTCACTTAGGGTGTGACAATGGGTTTCAAAGAAACTAAGGTTAAGATTTTGGTTCCCCAAGATTAATCGAAGTGTGAGGGGAAGAGCATACTCAATCAAAGATTCAACTAAAACTAGTGTCTGAAGTGAAGCATGTGCATGGAGTGCATATGTGAGAATAACAATGTGGATATCATGTTATCTGCTACTAATATTTCCTAATTAAATTATGTTAATTACACCTCACAAATAATAAAAACATGTTTGTATCATGGGACACTTATTGTTCTTCCTATTTAGGCTATCTGAGGATTTTCTAATCTAAAGGTAGATGAAAAATGGTGTTTTCAAAAATATTTTTGATTCCCCAACATCATTCAAAGTGTGAGGGGATGAACATACTCTAGATTCTACTCTCTCCACTTTTTGTACCCTTATTCTGAGACTTGTGAAAGTTTTGGTCTCGCAGTCGCAGTTCTCCCAGGGTCTATTTTCTGGACTCCCGTGGGGATAGCCTGAAAGATAGGGTTTGAAAATTTTCTTCTATGTTGTAGATTGTTGGTGACCTATAAAGTGAACAGAGGAAGATGGCATAATTGGATTGTTGAAAGATGAGAAAATGAAGGAGAAGCGAGAGGGAAAGCCAACAAAACAACCAAAACATATTAGAGAGGAATTAATGGATTCGTGATTTTACTAGGTTTGTGAGTCTAGTACAATGGCGTATGAAAATCCACTTATTTCTACTAAAGTGCTTACTACCTATAAAGAGCCATAATTAATTTTGATTAGTGTAAGAATGTAAATAGAATAAAGCAAGTAGATAGTAAAAACAATCAAAAAACACAATATTCTATAAAACAGAATAACAAACATGTAGAACAATAAGGGAAGTGGAAATCATCTTCATTAATTTGGTGGGTAGGGAATATGATAAAGCTCAATAAATCACTTTATGGAGATTTTGGTGAGAAATTGGTACTCTAAATTCGTCCGAAAGGATACCCCTTTGTCCAATCCTTTCACAATGACCCTCTCCTCTTACAGACGCTTAGAAAAGCTCTGAATTGAAACTCTATGAGTATAGAAATGCTAGATGCTCATGGAAATTTTGACAATATAATAATACTCTCAACTTCTATTGTGTTTGTCCCCAATCTGCCTGGTATAACCCATTGGCTCCTCCTTGATAATTAATGTGGTTGGTGAGTGGAGGATAGGTTTCTCTCATTCATTGTTATGAGAATGGGCGATGAGCAAAAGAGGCTCATTGAGTGTGACATATCAAATGGGCAGTAGAGTTGACATTTTGGTGGAACTGCATGACTATTGAAGGAAAACTCATGACGCTCCATGTAAAATAATCTTGGAGCCTTTGCATGGTTTAATTTTTTTAAATCAACCTTAGGGTAACTTTAAATCTTTTATTGTTTAATGATGTTTTTACTCCCAAATAGTTCACCTGCACGTGTTGTTTCATGCCAATAAGTGTAGGTTGATGTGTGCAATTTAGTGTATTATTTTTCCATGATAACAAAAAAATTTATCCAAGTAGGCTTTATCTTAACAGAATCCACATCCACTAGTTCTTCTACCAAGAATTTATGGGTGAATTAGTTCTATAACAGATCAACCTTGGTTCGAGGCCCCCGAACCTTAGATGCTTCTAATAAGAAATTTAGATCTCCATCAATAATCAAAGCTTTAGAGTCTCAAAGCAATTTATCAAAAAATGTGTTCTAGAACTCCATTAGAGAAGACCTCTGTACATACTCCCAAGTCAATACTCCAAAAATTGAGAAGATTTAATATTCACACATTCCACCCCAGACCTAAACCACCTGATCATCCATGAACATATAAAACCTTAAGTTTCCAACCACTTATTAAATATTCAAGCAATTTTTTAATAGAAACCCCACTGCTCAGAGTTTCCTAAAGATAAATGATATCGAGAGATTCTACTCGTATCAGCCTCTTGTAGGCAATTTTTTTGGAGGAACTTGCCAAACCTCAACATTTGAATGAAAGGATTTTCATGGATTAACCCCCATCGGGTTTTCTAACACTCTAAGTGCCCCATTTATTGATAATTGTTTACCTGCTTCCATCTCTTCCCTTGCCTTCTCCTTTTCTTTGGAAATATGTGACTTTTTACCCCAAACTTTCCCCCCTTGGGAAGAGAGAGTAATTTTCCCTAGCCCCCCAGGAAGAATATCAAGAAGAGGAAAACCTAACCTCAAACTAAATTGTATATAATTTCACCTTCCTCTCAATCCTCCAAACGTTTTGTGGATAGAGAAACAATAGGGGATGATAAAACAACCTATGCTTGAGGGCAAGGACAATAGGCTTGAGCATAAGAAAAGGATGCAACCGAAGATTTAATGGCTATTGACTCCTTCCTAGGTCAGACACCTGCCAATACTTCTCCAAAATCATAAATGAATTCGAAAGTAAAGATATGAAAGGAAACAGTGGAGAAACATTAGGAGAAGTATTAGTCGCCTTAGTTGTTCAACCATAAGGATCAAAATTTAAATTCCTCCCTTTAAATCATCCTCTACTTAGTGAACCCATGGCTCCTATGGGCATGTATTAAATGTTAAGATGGTCTGATTTGGTTTAATTGGATCGAAGGAAAGTAGAATCTGAGCATTCCAACTTGTAGAGGGTTCCACATCCACCTTTCGTTTCTTTCCTGGCACGAAATTGCATTGCTTCTTCTTCATAACTGATCTGAAAATCACTCTTGAGTGACCTCAGATAAATAATTATTGAATGAAGGTATTACAAACTCATGTGTTGGTGTGTGTCTATGTTATTTTTAGGCAACAGATCGATCAGATTGCAAAATACACAGACACTAGAAAATGGAGAACAGCGAGAGAAACACAGTAAGCAAATACAAGAACACAACAATTAATAAGGAGTTCACCCTATCCTCCAGGGCTATGTCTCCAGTCCAGCTTTCAATGGTGGCCTTCTTTTATTGTGTCTTTAA
Source organism: Pinus taeda (assembly GCA_000404065.3). Lineage (NCBI taxonomy): Eukaryota > Viridiplantae > Streptophyta > Pinopsida > Pinales > Pinaceae > Pinus > Pinus taeda. The sequence goes on from APFE030675175.1 coordinate 205,130, forward strand.
AGTAGAGATTACAATGAGGAGCTCAATTTGAGTCTCCTGAAACAAATAATATTTAGTAGGGTGGTTCTTGAATCCCCCAAGCCACTAGAGTGCATAGACTCTTTTCCTATCCAAGTCTTGACCTCTATGGTCTTTCGTGGGAGGAGCCCAATGTGGTGCTCAATTCCTGACAGATCCTCTCAGGGATTGCTTGAACCTCTCAAGATTTTTGTCTGCTCGATGCTGCCTTAGGTCAGCTCGGCTCTCTGTCTTCTGCTTCTTGCTTCACTGTCTCTTCTTCGCCCTCGCTTTCTCTATCTTCGTCTGGTTTTTCCCATGTGTTCTATTATGTTCTGTTCATGGCTTAAAGCCAATCTATCCCTGACTACTCGCTTCCTCTTCTGCCCCCATCCGATCGCCTGTTGTTGCTCGCTTGGAGTTCCCTATCTTTGTGTCATCATCAATGTCTCACAAGGAGTGGCCACTTGTCCTCTCGCGAACTACGCCAGCTATTCCTCGTCGGTTTGGTTTTTTGGTTACACTATGGAATGACTCATCCACCATCTCAGTAGTCAAATTGGATGTCAAACATTTTTCTGTCATGGCTAAATCCCGTTTCAAATCTGGTTCCTCCATCGAGCACGATCTCCGCCGTCAAATCTAGAGCCCCCAGATCCTACGACATTCGCTCATTTCGTGCGGTTGACTTGCTCAAGCGTTAGTGCACGATGAGCGGGGCTTTTCTCTCTCATCCACCTACCATGCATCGAGTGCTGAATGGAATCGCTTGTTTTTCTCCAAATCCGCTTACTACCCAAGGGTGTCCCCAATATACTACCGGTTTTGGAGCACGAGACCCGCCTTTCGCGTTAGCGCTTTTCCCATGGTTTTCCTAACTTCCATGCGACCGAGCACTTTGGGATTTTTCCTTTTCGAGGGGTTTTTCCCAGTGATGTGCAATTAGCGCTAAATCAAAAAATGCCCTTTGTTTCCCGATCTAGGCTTCCCAATGGCCAGTTTGGCCTCCTGCACGGTCTCCATGGGCCTCGATCAATGCGCTTTGACTGAGGTCCTTGTCGTTCCTCGCTGGATGTAAATTGTCACTGTCCAAAGGTCTTCCTAATCATTGTGATTATAAATTCGAAGTATGTCCTGTCTTGATACAGTCATGGCATCTTGATTATTTTTCATGAATCCAACTCAGATCAATAAGCATGCTACAGTTCCTTACCAGATGTTCATATTTGTGACACCACTTTCATCTAAAATACACACCTTCATAATGATATGGATTTATGCAAGAATGAAATGAAATACAAATATAAACAAAAACATAGAGCTACAACAACAACAAAAAATTTAATTCATTAATAACAAAGAACTAAAAATTGTAAATGCATAATGGAAATAAACTAGTTCACGCGATGGTGGCTTATCTCTAAGAAGAGATGTGATGATTACATGCCTTAGGAAATTTTTTAAAATGAGGCACAAAGGCCTATTTATTACTGAGAAATAATGGAAAATCCTAAACATCCAAAAACCTAACCCTAGGAGATGAAGTGCCAAAAGTTTGTGGGACGCATTGGGGTAAATTGGTACTCCTGGGGTCTTTGGCATATGGTCTCTGTTTGATGCGTACAACACCTCGTTGGAAATATATTTCCAAGGACTAAAATTTTAAATTGAAAACCATATTGAAATATGAAATTTTTCCATTTTCCAAAAAAAAATGTTGTTTAGGGCCACAAAACGTCTCCAAAAGTTCAGGACCCAAAAGACTGCCAAAAATAGTAAATTGTGCTACAATTAAGGAAATTGAAATAGTGGTGGGGATATAAGTGGAATAGGAGGGTGGATACCAATATCCACCTGGATCAGTGCCCCCCACCCTAGGAAGCAATGGTCCCCATTCCCTTGAGTGTCTCCATGAAATGGGGAAACTTTTGCTAAACTTGTTCCCTCGTGAGCCACTTTCCTTGGTGCAAGTGTTGGTCAGCTTTGACAAGTCGATATAGTTGGATCTTTTGTGGAAAGTGGTATTGATCTATGTTTCCATGATCCTATCAGTTGTGGCCTATTCCATGTAGTCTGGTTTGAGCTATGTTGGTGTTAGTTGTTCGAATTTTTCTAAGGTGTCCAATAGTGGTGGAAAGTATGGCCGAAGGCGGTCAACATTGAACACTAGGTACAAACCAATGAATGGGGGAACGTTGAGCTTGAAATAATTGTGTTCCAAAACCTTAGTGATGGTGTAAGGCTCGTATCAGTGTGGTCAAAGCTTCTAATGGGCTGTGACAAGGAATTCTTTCTGCAAATGCAACCGAATCTTGTCGCCCACCTAAACCTTATGTGTCACCTAATGTTTGACCATGCCACTACTTGTACATGACATTGAACTTATCCAAGATGTCATGAACCTATTGGATGATGTGTTGGATGTGTTCAAAAAACTTGGTTCCTTTATCAACCTTAGATTATACATGTTTTGATTTTTCTTGTGTAGTCACATGGGGCATGACAACATTAGTCAGACACGATGGTTGAAATTCCAAACTCACTTCAAAGGGATTGTGGTCAGTCATGCTATGGAGAGCTCTGTTATAACTGTGTTGCACATAGGGAAGGATCTCATCCCAGTTTCGTGGATGTTTCGAGTTGTACATGTGGAGTATGTTCACTATCATCTTCTTGACGACATTTGTCTGGCCATAAGTCTAGGGATGGAATGCAGTAGACTTGGTAAGCTTTGTGTCCAATAATGTTTAAAATCTCAACCAAAATGTGGTTAGGAACTTGTTGTCCCAATCTGATATAATGTTTTGTGGGATCCCAAAATGTACCCACACTCGTTCAAAGAAGAGTTTTGAAATGTCCTTTGTTGTGATACTCTTCTTACAGATCGCCAATGTAGCCATCTTAGAAAATTTCTCCAAGACCACAAATACATAGCCATTACCATGCTTGGTAGGCCACATAGATAGTCTATGGAGATGGATTCTCAAGGTTAGTTGGCAGTAGGCAGAGGAGTGTACAGGCCTTGCTTCTTGATGGTTGGCTTGGAAATGGCACAGGCAGTGCAGGATTTGATATATTTTCCAAAATCTTGTTAGGGTTTTGGCCAATAAAAATACTTTTTTAGTAAAACCACAATTTTCTCCACGCCAAAGTGTCATGTGACCTGACTATAGTGTGCCTCCCAAGTCAGATTGGCATGTACGCATGAAGGAACTTGTTTGTGATCCACTAGCATCCAGTATGTGGTGGCAAACTTTGGATCATTTTTATACAGTTGCAGCCATCCAGAGGTCTTGTGGCCACAAGAGTTGAGAACAATAGTCAGTGCTACAACTAGGGGCTTGTTACCCACCATTTTGTGGGTGATATCCCCAGGAGAAATTTTTTCTCCAAAATATTCCTCAGTCGGAAGCCAGCAACTCCTTACAGCCACCAACTAGCTCGTTGTGCCATTTTTCAGCCACATGAGCCAACCATGTGGTCCCTCACCCATCTCTCATGATCGTATGTTTGAAGGTGAGCCTCCCAAACCTAAAGGTATGACTTGTCATTTGGTAATTGAGTATTGTAATTTGCTTATCATGGATATTTATGGGCATGGATTAATGGGGGGATTCAGCAAAAAGAGTGGGCTAGCTCTGTGTACTTGTCCCCTAGACCTCCCTTTGATGTTAACCTTGGACTTTAGTCCAATGGGATCACTTTTACTTACCTTTGGGCTTTAGGGATGGTACTTGACCAGAAACCTTGATTTTGGTTGTGTGGTCCCACTCCCTCATCCACACATATCACTCCCCTTCTGCTCATTATAACCTTATCCATCATTTCTCCCACCTGGGTCCACATTCCCCCACTGGGTCCGCATATAGTTATCCTTCCTCACTCCCCTTTCCCACACCTTGGGTCAGGCCTAGAACAATGCCCCAGAGGTTGATGTAGGTGAAAAGAAAAGTAAAAACATAATTGGTCACAATCAATAGGAAAATGTACCACAAAATGCAAAAGATGGTCAGGACAAACACATTTAGCATGTCGACAAAAGCTAATACATGAGCTCTACCCCATCATCATGGTCATCATCCTGGTTCCTATAGGACATATATGGGCCTACTTTATTATTTAGGAACCCATGATTGTCCCAACCCGGTGGGTAATGAACTGCCCTACCTTAAAGGGGGCTTAACTAGGGGACGCATTGGATCTTATGCAGGATTGCAGATGGTCTCCATTTTTGGTTTGGTCTCCCTATACGGGGTCCTAACCCTCTAGAGAGCCACATAGGCACATGTAGGGTGTGTGTATAGAACCATGGACCTCCAAAACAATATAAAACACTACATGGAGACCCAAAGATGTTCAGATATTGCTTGAGATTGATTTATTTGACAAGGAATATGCACCTAGTTCACCATGCCCAACCGGCCCCACAGTTGTACCATGCACTTGGCATATGACCCACGACTCGTACGCTAATGTAGCATCACTTACACCATAATCTGAGCCCTTACAGATGGTCTACAGGAATCTTCAATCTTGTTAGAGACCCATGAGGCTACTTGTGTGCCCTCACACCTATTGGAAGCACCACATGTTTATTATATGGAGAACAAGGGACCAACCCCTTGTCCATTACTTTTGGTAGTCCTATTCATCATTATGGCACTTATGGACTACATCAAGCTTCTTAGAAGGGCCAACAACGTGTATTATTGATCATTTGACCTCTTGAGAGGCGTATTCTTATGTTTATGAGCTAGTTTGGTGGGCTTGTCACCAAAAGTTAGTTATTTTACACATTATTTTATCCTAGGGGTTAATGTAGTCCTAAATAACTAAATCGAAATCCTTAGAGGTGTATAAATACAAGTGATGAGAATTCATTTATCATCATCACTTGGTTTGGATTTGCATCTCTTTAGAGATTTTTGCTATTCCTTCTTGGTGGATGAAATTTTGGAGCATGAAATAAATTTTGATGTTTGGATTATCTATTCTTGTCTTAGAGATTCTTGATTGGAAATTTGTTGATGGTTAGATATATTCTTTTACATCTAAATACAAATTTAATGTTATTCTTTCTTTTACTTTGTCATATGCATAGATAATGGGATTTTCACAATACTAAGGCTAACTGTTGCATGCATTATTGTGAAATTGTGGAGTTATTGTTTCTAGATAGCATCTCTTTATGTATGGGCATTGTATGTTGAACGAATTTTCCTAGGGATAACTCTATGGTTGAATTCATATTGATAAGCCATCTCATATTGCAAAAGGAAATATAAAGCTTTAACGTCACTCTCTTTTTCCCTAATGCTAAGCGAAGTAGTCCTTGAAGCCTCCTTGACCTAGAAACAAAGCCTATCCTCATTATTATTCTTGACTCCGATATCCCCAAAGGATTAGGCATTGGTCTACCATAAGGTGATCATTTTAAGAACCATTTTTCTTCACCTTTTATTGTTTATTCTAAATCTAGCCACATTAAGCATCCTAGGGCATAATTTACCTGAAAAAATACCCATATAAAAACTTTGATCTCTTGGGAATTCCTGCACTGGTGTCTCTCCTAGGTCTCCTCCAAATTTGAAGGAATTTTGACGGTGGGATTGCGAGATATATCAAGCATTAGCCTTAAGACGGATTATTTCTCTAGGTTTCCCTAGGCTAGTACTTCATAGGGATCATTTCAACACCTCTAAGTCAATATCCATCATTTCAGCACCTCTAAGTCAATATCCTTTCTTTGATCACCTTCTCTTCCTTGTTTAGGTCAAGCTCATCATTGGTTTCTAAACTCCCTCCTCTTGACCTAAACTGGGTCCACTTGGTCCTGTGTGGTCCCATATCTTATCAAAGTCAACTCTTTAAAAACCACTTGGGAAACCAAGTTCCATAAGGATTTTAGGGTTTAGGAAGCTCTTTTAAAAGTCACATTCCCTAATCCAAGCCCTCACATTTCTATTCCCCTATTCTAGAGAACCTTTCACCTTGATTAAGAAGCAAGCAAGTCCCACTCTTGAGTCTCTCCTAGGAAAGGGTCATCAAGATCACTTCACATCCATATTAGTTGATCTATCCTTCATAAGTGATTCTCTATAAATCGGGTCTCCTCCCATCAGTGAATGTCTATAAAGAGTATGAATATTTAGTTGTGGTGACAATGGAATTTAGCTTCATTGTTGCTCTTGACCTAGCAAGCCCCTATACAACCCCCCCGCTAGTTTGAGTAGTAATAGGGCCAAGTGAGGAAATTTGCAAGATGATTGGTGCTGTCCTTTTTGTATTTAATGTTCAAGTGGAATTTATGAAGATATGTAAACCACTTCTAATGGTGATCATTTTGCAACTTCCCTTGTGTCTGTATAAATTGAAGAGGTTGGTGATCTATGTGGATGACCATCTCCTTCCCCGGAATGTAATGTTTCCATTGTCGGCAAGCCTGCACAATATAATACATATCTTTATCATAGGTGGTGTATTTCTGAATTGTATAAGAAATTATCTCACTATGATAGAGCACTGTTGATTCCCTTGTTTGGTGAGAACTACACCAATAACATAGTTGGAGGCATCTGTCTCAATTTCAAATGGTTGTTGCAGGTCTGGGAATGTAAGTACAAGTGCAGAGCAATGCTTCAACTCAACGAATTCCTTCTGTTGGGACTCAGACTAGGAAAACCTTCCTTTCACTTTTTCCTTGGTAACCTAACTCAAAGGCAAAGTGATCTGGGATAATCCCAACATGAACCTCCAGTAAAAATTGGCAAGGCCCAAAAATTTGTGAAGCTTTGTGAGAGTGCTCAAGGCTGGAAAATCCTGAAAGACTTGGATCTTAGCCAGATCCACATGCATGCCTTTCTCATCTATGATGTAACCTAGATATTGGACTTGGCTCATGCCAAAGGTGCATTTCTCCAAGTTGGCACATAGTTTGTGTTGGTGCAGGGTTTGAAGGACTTGTTGATTGTGTTGCAAGTTCTCTTCCCAACTCTTGTTGAAGATGAGGATGTCATCCAAACAAACAACTATGAATGAATTGGTGAATGTTGAAAGATCTCATCCATTAGCCTCATAAAATTTGCAAGGGAATTTGTCAACCCGAAAGGCATGACCAACCATTCAAAAAGGCCTTCCTTGGATTTGTCTTCCATACATCTATGGGCTCTATTGGAACCTGGTGATAGCCAGACCTAGAATCGATCTTAATACTTGGCCCACTTGAGCTAGTCTAGAAGGTCATTAATCCATGGGATTGGATACCTATTCCTAACAATGATTTTGTTTAGTGGCCAATAATCAATGCAGACCCCCCAAGTCCCATCCTTCTTCTATACAAGTACAATCATTCTCCCACAAGGTGAGGAACTTGGTCGGATGTTCCCTTTTTGCAACAAATCCTAGATTTGTTGCTTGATCTATTAATTTTACCAAATGGAGTGGTGATATATCATCCCATTGGTAGAGGTGCTTTAGGATTTAGATTGATAGAATGGTTGACTTGATAATGCAAGGGTACCCCTATGGGTGAGGAGAAGATGCCCCTGTATTCTTTCACGACCTTATCCACCTACTTTTTCTGCATGGAGGAACCCTTTCCGGCCATGGATGTGGCCATGATCTTCCCCTTACTTTGAGAGTGAATCAAAATGAAAAAAAAAAAATCCTGATATGGGAGATGATCTTACTGCATTGCTTAGCAAAGATGAAAGAGATGGCAGTAAACGGGGCTACCTCTGGTATCTTGTATAAATTATTTCCCAAAGTAATAAAATATTGTGATGCCTAGATTCATACACATCATGATGCTTCCACAAGTATGGATGGCCTAATAATACATCACAAAATTCAAGAGGAACAACGTTACACAATACCTCATCCATGAAGGGTTTGATGTTATAGGGAAGGCGACACTATTGGTTGGCACAAAGATTTCATCCTTGGTGGAGCCACCTGATGATGTATGGTTGTGGTTGTGGTGTGGTCGGCAGACCCAACCACTCAATGAATTTTTCTAATATGAGGTTCTTTTGGCTCCCATTGTCGACAATGAACTGCAATGATGACCCCTTCACCCACCCCTATGAGTGGAAGAAACGCTACCCTTCCTCTGGGTCTTTGGGCTCAATCTTCCAGACCTTGGTGGTGGAAATGATGGCGTTGGGATTTGTATCAATAATATGCTTCCCTTTGTCATTCTCTTTGTCGGGGTCCGATTCAGAGTCGGAACATGCATCCAAATTTGAAGCCTTAAACTCGACTACTAGTGACTACAAGGCACTACACTCACTTGCGTTGTGGGTGGGGCTCTTATGGAACTCACACCACTTCCCTGTGTCTTTCTTCATCTTCATCGTGCTATTTTTTTCTTGTGGCTTTGATGGGTTGGCTTGGGTCACCCCACCTTGGGTTTTTCCATTTTTTTTTTGCATTTTGGGGGCTCATTTTCCTTGCTTTGGGTTCATAGATCCAAAGTCTCGCTTCTTCTGTTTAAATTTCTTCTCAATCTTGACAGCATATTGGTATGTAGTGCCATGTGAGGAGATGAACAAGAACTCCATCTTGCCCTCAATGTATTTGTATAGATAATCACAATACTTGAGTACCAAATGCCCCTCAGAATCCTTGATACCCAACTTCTTGCGAAGGGTATGAAAAATATTTGTGAAATTCAACATGTCCTGGTCCCTTCCCTACCACAGTGTGGTCCATTTTATGTACTTATATTCATAGCTCCCGACAGGGTAATATTGTTCCTTTAAATGTTTCACAAGGAATTCCAAGTGGGTGTGGCTGAAAACAGTGAGGGTTCCCTCTCTTCCTTATGCTCATAGTAGATTTCCCACCAGTCCTTTGACTTTGGTAGTGGCTTTGAGGAGCACAAAAGTAATATTTTCCCTATTGGAAAAATCATGAATCGAAAAATATCCTTGCAGTAGATTTAACCATTTTTCTACGACATCTGTGTCTAACTAACCTTTAATTATAGGGATGTTAAAGATAACTTGTACCTTGAAGGGGGTAGCACCTCCGAAGTGACTGTTGGATGAATATGTGTCACCTATTGGCATCTGTCGAAGGATATGGGCAAAGTTATCCATCATCTCATTCCTTTGCCACTTGAGGGCTTCTTCGAGTAGCATTTTGATAGGATCTCATGCTCCCTCGTCTTTCTTTTCTTCCCCCATGGGTGGTCATTAGTGTTGGTGCAAATGGTCTTGCAAGGGTTCAACCAATTCAAGCCCCATCTCCTTATACCCCGACCTCATTGGGGACATGCACAGAAAAACAAAGAAATATCGTACCACTTTGATATCACTGATCTATATTTATGCAAGAATAAAATGAAATACAGGTATAAACATAAACATAGAGCTACAACAAAAATAAAACTTTAATTTATTAATAACAACGTATTGAAAATTGTTACATGCATAATGGAAATAAACTAGTTCAGGCGATGGTAGCTTATATTTGAGAAGATATGTGACAGATACATGTCTTCTAAATTGTTTTACAATGAGGCTTGGAGAACTATTTATTATTGATAAACAATAGAAAACCCTAAACATCCAAAAACCTAGGGCCTAGGAAATGAAGCACCAAAAGTTTGTCAGCCTCATTGGGGTAAATTGGTACATGAACTTCCCAAGGTTGTAACTTTGGCATGTGGTCTCCATTTAATGCATATGACACCTCGTAAGAAAGATATCCGAGGTCTACAACTTTTCACTATAAAACTTGCCACAAAGTTTTGGTTTTCCCATTTTCCAAAAAAAATGTTGTTTAGGGCCTCAAAATGGCTCTGGAAGTTCGCGAACTGAAAAAGGAAATTGTGCTACTATTAAGGAAATTGGAAGAAATAATGGTGGGGTCCAAGTGGAATAGTTGGGTGGCAACCAATATCCACATGGATCACATAGTCTACTGTTTTTAATCATTCCCTCCTAACTCCAATATCCATCGTTTCATGAAGTCCCTTCCTAAGATCCAGGTTTACCAATATGTGATCCATTGATTTGTCCCATGTTTCCCTAAAGGATAGATGAACCTCCAAAAAGTACCAAATAGTTCCCTGAGTACCAAAATGCCTCTTCTTTCCATGTCTCCAATGGGAGGCCTAGAAGCCTACCGCAAATGGGCACAGCATCCATATGCTCTCAGTTTGCATAAAAAATGACGTCCAAAGTTTAAAAAGTATAGGAGTAGAATCTATGGCCCACAACAAATTGTGAGGTCATCTTCGTGTGTTTGAAATTCAATTTGAACCCACCCCTTTACTAGCAAGAAAATAACATATTTGTTTTGTACCTTTGGCCTTATTGTCGCTTCGAGCCATTCCGTCATAAATCAAAGAGAAATTTTTCTACCCCTAGCTATTCCAAAAAAGGGTTTCTCCCCTAGCTCTGCTGCATCTTTCATTACAATGTTTTTACCCAAAACAAGATTTAATTTTGTTGGTTTCTTGTTGTTCTTGAGAACCCTAATTTTTTTTACAGTTACCTTCCTTCTCTGGCTCTTTTATGGAGGATGTAGAGGCTACCTCTCTAGAAGGTCAGGATTGTCCAAAGGGGTTTATTGCACCCCTTGTTGATGCTTGGATAGTGCAATCATCTATGCCCAAAAGAGAATGCATAAAATCATTGGAAACTATTTGTATACACCCACAACCCTCCTAACCCTTACTTGTATCGTGAAAATCATGGATTTGGTAGAAATACTCTATAGGAAGCCCTGACAAACCATAATTTTCAATAATAAAGTTGCTACCAAAAGATGGTGGAAGCCCTAAGCCCAAGGGAGCAGTCAAAGTGATATCCACTGGAAAATGTATGTATTTTGTTGATGCTAGAGAAGATGAGGTAAAACCCCATAATCCCTTTGTGTTTTCATGTTACTCATATGGAGATAAGGATTGGTTGAGGGGAAACTGAAAAAGTGGGATAGAGAACTCAACTTTTGAACCAAAACCAAAATGCCAATCCTCTTCTAGAATTTGAGGTCACTTGGGGGTTAAAATCACAATGCATTTCACCAAGGCTTTGACCCCTACCTTTCCTTGAAGCAAAGAACTCAGTAAAAATAACAAAAATATAGGTAGAAACACAGGTTACCAAATCAAAATCTACCAAGTTCTCATACCCCATGCACCTAAAACCTCCTTCCCTACCAAATCAACTGAAAACCTAGACTACGTTACTGACAGTGGATCAAAAACTAGCCAAACTATCAGAAAGGCTCTTGAGCACCTCCTCTAATAGCAAACAATAATAATTTAACCTATTGATTTGCCAATGACATTGTGATAGCTCTCCATCACACTAGTATACATATTCCAAGTTCTCCCAAAGACATAGCCTCGAGAGGCTCATATCCTAGGGAGACACCCTAGTTTCTTTAACCCTAGATAGATGTCATGATAGTTCCCATGGATTCTTCCAACATCCCCATAAATTTTAGGGTTGGTAAGGGATTTTAAGAAATATTGTTTATTGAAGTGAACATGATAATTTATGGCAATAATACATTCACCTACATTGAGAATATTTTGATGAATAAAATCACATACATTCATGAATTTCTCATATATGAAGGAGAAAGGAATTTCTAGCTGAGAATTTTTACCCATTCTATCACCATTGGAGTTATATGTTTAGAATCTTGTTATTAAATTGTACAAATTTCTTTAATAGAGATAGTGATCTTCAATATCTAATGGTGTATGAGCTCTTTGGGGTCAACTAATAGTTAGGAGATTGAGTCCATGGGCAAAAAAAATGTTTTGGGATGGTAAATCTTGGATTTTTGAAGCTTCGGATACTTTTGAAATTGTGCATATGGGTAATTTATCAACGTAATGATTGTGCTAATAAAATGTATCATATTTATTATTTTTATTAATCAATATGATTATATGAACACAAATATGTTAAGTTGTTAATTCAAGATTAACTTAATCAAAAGTAAGGTGATTAATTCTTGGGCTAGTAGATGACATGGGGGGGAGTAGATGACTTGAGGGGGCCCAGTGGCCCTGGATTTGACATGGCACCACCTTCATGATGAAATGTGTACTAAGGGTACCATTTCATCTTCCATATGGTAGTTTCTTAGTAGCATTGACATGGCGCCAAAGGTGAAAATATTCAATTCACCATATCTTGGTAATCCAGACTCGGATTTTAATAAAGCTTATATCGTCGAAAAGCTCTTAACGAGCCAAAGGTGATGACAATCTCAAAACAAAGCCTTGAAATAGAGTTAGAAAAAAAATGATACCTCATATCCTCGACAAGGAAAAGGGAGGTTGGATATGTCACATAAGATTCCTGGAGACACACCCACAAGAGGGGTCTGACATTTTAGGTACATCAACCCTTTTGGCCTCATCACAATGGACCAAATGATCTTGGTCACAATTGAACCAACAAAAAACTAACTTTTCAAAGAAATATTATTCTTTATATATTTTCTTTTCTTATTCCTCTCATTCTTTAATGATGTTATTTCATTCCTTTCCTACTTTCTGGGTGGGTACATCTATTATTTTAGCCTCATCACAATAGGCCAGATAATCTTGATATAGTTTGAACCAATAAAAAACTATGTTCTTAAAGAAACATTATTCTTGATATAAAAGTTTCTCCTATTAGTCCATGCCAAAGCAGGACTAGCAATCACTTTGCTCTTTGACTATTATTAGCTTCTCTTTGACTTGTACAATGTGTGTGTGTGCGCATATATTTAAAATATGATTGGAGAATAAAAAAAATATAATGCCAAATGTATTGAAGAGTACTTACCACTTTCTCATTTCAATATTTATGTAGTGATTTCTATATATTGTTTCAATATTAATTAATAATCAATATTATTAATTGTGATATTTATTCTAAAGTAGTTGTCAATTGATATTACTAGTTATTATGAGTTAATAAGGAGGGTTTCCAATAATCAAGCTAAAGCTTATGGTCTCCTCCAAGGGCTTATCTTAGCCAAGGCTCATGGTTTCTCATGGTTATCAAATTAGATACTCAAAAATTATAATAGAGCATATTTAAAAAAGTTCTTCTTCTAGATATCAACATCTTAATTCAATAGTTCTAAGTATAGAGCCTCTTCTGTTTCAATTCTTGGAGGATAATTCTTTCCATCTCCTTTGGCACAATAACCTCATGGCAGATCAAATGGAATATCATGTTACAAGATTGGATATGGGTTCATTATTGATTAATGATCACTTAATCTACTCCCCAATATCATGACAATTAGTATGATCAATATGGGACATTTGGTGGGTGGATGGTGGATGAGTTCCTTATGTCTACGACATCCACATGCATCCTTCATAATAATTGGGTTGGGTGGAAACATAACACATTCATACACCACATGAAATGAAAAAATCAAGACATGTAAAGACATTACATTCTTGAGTGCAAGCGGGTGTTCAAGTGGGCTGGTACAAATGAGCGAAGACTTATGTGGAGGTATTCAATCTTGGGCTTGCTTCTTATGGATTTGGTGGATGATTGGAATGAATCTGTCTTTATGGACCTGTGGGAGAGTGAAACACTAAAGCTTTAAGTGACATTCAAGTATGATGACCTATGGTGTAAATTGAAATTCTTCACAACACACTGGGTTTACTAGCGGCTTCGTCCTCTGCGACACCCATGGGAACTACCTAATATGACAATCCTCTATACTTATCTGATTATTATTTTTTAATCGAGATGGTAACTGTAGTTTGAATGTTTTTCATATCAATTTAAAGATGGGTATTGTTTTGTTTATTTTAGTCTAGCTTGCATATATTTGATATTATTGGTAGTTGGAACACCTGTTTCACTCGGAGAAACCCTAGTTTTCTGAGAAACTAAAATCGCTTTAGACCTGGCAGCGCACAGACCCCGATTTGCAACTCTGTTCAGAAAGGGTCAAGAGCTGACCGCCCGGATGGAGGCAGAGGGGTCCATTGGGACCCCTTCGTATAAACAAATCATCATGCAAAAGCAAAAGAAGAACGTAAGAGAAGGAGTCAGAATCTCGGGATATGAGGGCTTCAAGCAGCCTGGCGGGACAAACAAGAAGAAAAAACAAGCATAAGGTAATGATCAAGACAGCAATACAGAAGTCAGAGGAGCAGAAGATGACAGGACGGGAAACAATGAAAACAAAGCCACAACAGGACAAAAAATGATAGATAACAAAGGAAAACAGTCAGAAGAAGAACGGGAGAACGCAGACAATCGGCGGGAGAAAAAAGGAACGAAAGGGGACACAAGCTCGAGCCACAAGAATCACCCCACAACGAACGGGATCTACAAACCAATCAAAACTGATAACCTAAGGGTTGTCATCACAGATCCGGAGATACAAGCCTACCGAGAGCATATGACTGAACGCAGTCATTTGCAAATTTATGGGAATGTGGCCAACAGAAAGGGCCCTATGTCAATGGATTAGGCAGCAATGGAAGCCCAAAGGGGATGTCAGATTACACCTGGGCGCTAAAGGTTTCTTCACAGTAGTTTTTACCAACCTGGAAGATAAGGACAGGATTTTTGATGGAGGCCCATATTTCATGGCCTCGGTTGGGCTGTACATGCGACCATGGAAGGCAAACTTTACCCCAGAAAAAGAATTGTTTACTCAAGTTCCAGTTTGGATTAGATTATTCTCTCTCCCAATAGATTATTGGGGTTCAAATGCTCTAAAGCAAATTGGAGATCGGCTGGGCACTTTCATCAAAGCCTCGGAAGCAACCCTGCAAAAGAAATACACTTCATGCGCAAGAGTATGTGTTGAAATGGATGTCTCGGGAGCACTGCATGAAGGGTTATGGCTAGAATACAGAGACGAAGACTACTTTCAGGCAATAGACTATGAGCAGATCTCGTTTCGATGTCGCAAATGCCACGAACACGGACACTTAATAAGGGAATGCCCAATGAACAAGAAGGAAGAAGACACTAAAACAGAGCAGGGGAATAAAGCTAAAGATAACTTCATTACACCAAAGTCAAGGCAGAGAGCCAATAGAAGAAGAATAAACAAGGCAGGAACAGGTAGAACCAACTACAATAATACTTTTGAGATCTTAGATCCAGAATCAGACTCCGAGGATGGACTTAGAACCCAGGAAGCAGCTAAGGAGCATAAGGAAAGGGAAGTACAAACCAGGTTTGCAGAGGAAGGGAACAAGAACATTAGCGAAGTCAAATGCAGGAAAGACCAGAAGAGTAGGAGGAGGACATAGACATGCTTACCAGTGATGGAGGAAGTGAAGATCTCGAGCTGGAGGAGGTGCTAGCCAGGGAAGGAATGAATCTACCAGGCATAGCTGAAAAATGGAAAACGCAAGGCATAGAAAACGCACCAGAGGAAGAAATCAGGAAGATAAATGATATGTTCATAGCCAGGCAGAAAGAAGAATTAGAAAAGTAGAATAGGAAGCTAGGTGTAGCAAAAGGGAGTGGTAACCACTCCAAAAGTCTCACATGGAACTCATCTAGCTCCAAACAAAAGAAAAGACGAGGCAGAAGGACAAATGGTGAGGCTCTGCAGGAGCTAGGCATGATAATGATCAACTTAGGGAAGATGAAGGCACTCAGTGCCTTCTCTTCCTACCATTAAAGCCGTAAGTTAATCATGAAGATCATATCTTGGAATGCCAGAGGGCTGAACAGCCAAGCAAAATAGAGAGTCCTGAAGCGTAAATTTCAAAAGTTTAATCGGGAGATCATTTTCATTCAAGAAACTAAACGCAGTAGCTCCAGCATGGCCAAGATAAACAAGAAGATCGGAAGGAATATAAATTATCTAGAAGTAGAAAGTCAAGGTCAAGAAGGCGGCCTAGCAACGTTATGGGATACAAGAGATATTCAGGTGATCTCTGTCGAAGCGAACAAACATTTCATTGATGTGGAAGCTCAAATCACAGGTAACTCTAAATCTTTCTTATGTGTTAATGTATATGGACCACAAATAATAGAGGAAAAAATAAGTTTCTTAAATTCCTTAAATAAAATTATTGCTAGATACCCAAGATCTAAGTGCATTATAGGGGGAGATTTCAATATGATAACTACCCTTCTGGAGAAGAAAGGGGGTCTAAGAAAACTAAACAAGGATACGGAGGCTTTTACCAGCTTCATTGATAATGTGAAATTAGTAGATATTCTCCCCAAGAGTGGCAACTTCACTTGGAATAACAGACGAGGGGGATAAAGAATGATTGTTTCCCGCTTGGATAGATTCTTGATCTCAGAGAATATCATAATGGATGGCATCACTGTAGAATCAGATATCCTCCCAACTGGAGGCTCGGATCACTGGCCAATTTCACTCACTGTTGCGGTGCAGAGCACTCCGAGGAACAAACCATTCTGATTTGAAAAATTCTGGCTGGACCACCCCAACTTCCTCGAGCTAGTGGAAAAATGGTGGTCCGAACCCCTAGAAGGCAATGGCTCCAAAATTTTTAACCTACAGAAGAAATTAAGAATCATCAAGGAAAAAATAAAGGAGTGGAACAGAACAGTATTTGGGGACATCTTTAAGGAGAAAACCCGGATAGAAGAAAAGTTGGAACAAATTCACAAAAACTAGGCTTCTGGGCACAGTAATGAGGAATATGTCGAGCAGGAGAAATGTCTAACTCTCCAATGGCACGATCGGTGCAGACAAGAAGAAACCCTGTGGAAACAAAAATCAATAATCCAATGGTTAAGAGAAGGGGAGCAGAACACCAAATTTTTCCACAAATCAGCTCTAGACTACAGGAGTGCAAACAAAATTATGGAAATAAAGAATAAAGAAGGGGAACCACTGAAGAATCACCATGACATATCAGCACTGCTCCGGGAACATTTCAATTCCATAGCTCAGGAACCACACTTAGACAGAGAGGAAGCCATCAAGGAACTGCTAAAAGCCATACCCAAATCTATCAACTCTGATCAGAACTGGGCCCTCTGCAGGGAGATTACACTAGGAGAAGTGGAGGAAGCGGTCAATAGCATGCCAAACGACAAAGCTCCAGGACCTGATGGTTTCACCATCAACTTTTACAAGGCATATTGGCATATCGTAAAGCAGGAAGTGTGGGATGTGGTTGAGGACTCCAGAAGATCAGGATCAATCCTACAATCCATCAATTCAACCTTTATAGCGCTCATACCTAAGGTAGAGGAAGCCAATACCCCTGAAAAGTTCAGACCTATAGCCCTATGCAATGTCATTTACAAAATGATATCAAAAGTTATAGCTAACAGATTAAAGCCGATTCTTCCGGGCATCATATCTGAAGAACAATCAGGCTATGTAGAGGGAAGGCAGATATTAGACAATATCCTCCTGGCCCAGGAGATGATCCACACTCTACACTCAAGGAAAGAAACAGGAATGCTGATGCAGCTTGATCTCTCGAAGGCATATGATAAGGTGAGCTGGAGGTACCTAGAAGCCATACTAGAAGCTTTTGGTTTTTGCAGGCAATGGATTAGCTGGGTTTTAGCCCTCATAAAATCCTCAAGATTCTCCATCCTTGTTATTGGAGCACCCTCTGAACCTTTCTCACCATCGCGGGGAATAAGGCAAGGGGATCCTCTGTCCCCATTCCTGTTTGTCATTCTTATGGAAGGTCTCAGCAGAATTATAGCCCAGAAGAGAGCTGACGGAGTCATTAAGGGTCTTCAACCGATAAGAACTCTACCGGCCACCACGCATCAACAGTTCGTGGACGATACAATGTTACATGGAATCCCCACAGTCAAAGAGGCCTTGGCTTTTAGGCATATCTTGGATCTCTTTAGTAAGGCATCGGGAATGGAAATAAACTTCTCCAAATGAACGATTTTCTTTTTCCATACTCATCCAGCTATTCAAGCTCATCTGTCTCAACTTCTTGGTTTTAGGATAGGCAATCTACCATCGAGGTATTTAGGGGCTCCCCTCACTCTCAAACCTTGGCAGAAAACGCATTGGGAGAAGGTGTTAGCCAGCATGGAGAAAAAATGCAAACACTGGACACACAGGGCTTTAAACTTCGCTGGCCGTTTAGTTTTAACTAAGACAGTGTTACAGGCCATACCGCAGTACCTATTGTCTATGCTACCAGCTCCTAAGGGAATTCTACAGCAAATGAGAAGCATTCAGAGATCCTTCATTTGGAACGGCAATGGGGATAAGAAAAAATGGGCCTTGGTAGCTTGGAATAAGCTATGCAAGCCGAAATCCATGGGGGGACTAAATCTCGTAGACCCATCAATTGTCAACAGGACCTGTGGTGCTAAACTATGGGGAGGTGGCTAAAAGAGCCCAATTTACCGTGGGCTAGATATTGGAAAGAAAAGTACACTCCCAACTGCAACAATCAGGACATGATCAGACTGCAAGAGGTCCCGGAAGGCTCACCCATTTGGAACCTTGCACGCAATAACCGAAGCATAGTACAGGAGAACAGCTTCTGGGAAATCCGCAATGGTAGGATAGCCCTGTTTTGGTAGGATGCATGGCAGCAACTCCCAAAACTGGACACCCCTGAACTTTCGTCTCTCAAAATCTCAAACCAAAATGAAGGCAAGCACCAAGTCCACCACTACTAGAATCTGGACAATAGGGATCCCATTTGGAGGGAATGGATTAGTCTCAGCAGCAACAACCACGATGAAAGAAATGAAAGCACACAGCAAATTAATGATAAAATGAAAAAAAGAAAGATACTGATAGCAGAAGAAGCAAACAAGCTAAGATGGGGTTTGAGAGGTAGTGGCAACTTCTCATTAAAAGAAGCAAGGGAAATAATGGATAAGGCTGAGCAGGAGGAGGCAGTACCATGGAACAATAAGGTCTGGGACAGCCTATTTTGGCCAAAAATCAAGACATTCCTTTGGCTTCTGATGCGAAAAAAAACCTTAACCTGGGATAATTTGCGAAGAAAAGGTTTGAGGGGACCTTCAAGATGCCCAATGTGCTTAGCTGAAGAAGAAACAATAAATCACTTGTTCAACTCATGCGAATGGGCAAATCATCTATGGAACTGGACGGAGGAAATTCTAAGTGATTCCAACAGAGACAGAGAGTCAATTCATAATACCATCCTCAATTGGCAAAATAACTTCTCCAATAACCAAAGGGTCAACAGTATATGGAAAACCATGCCAGGCTTCCTCCTATGGACGATCTAGAAAGAACGCAATACACGAATATTCCAGGATGAACACAGAAATACAGAGCACTCTAAAGAAACGGTTTTAACCAACATTCAACAGCTAATTCAAATGAAATGTAAAGTGGATCCCACAGAGAAGATATCAGATCGGGACTTACTCATCCTAAAACGCTTTCCTTTAGAAGCGAACCACAACAGCACTTCGCCGGGACGCCAACAGCTACCAAATTCGGACGCCACCCAGTGGAATTGTCCGCCGGAGGGAAGTCTGAAGCTCAATTTTGATGGTGCGTCCAGAGGAAACCCCGGAACAGCAGGCATTGCAGGAGTCATAAGGAATCAGGGTGGCGAAATTATTCACATATATTGCAGAGAGCTGGGAGAAAGCACGAACAACGAGATGGAGTTTGCGGCGCTTGAGCACGGGCTTAGAATTCTGAAGAATTTGCAGTCTAGCAAGGTGATTGTGGAAGGTGATTTGTCTCTGGTTATCTCAGTGGCTAAGAAGATCTATGCAGGCACCACAGTAAGTCGAGCCACGAAACACTGGAGACTCGCCAAGGTGACGGAGAATATTGCAGAACTGATGGTCGGAATGAACGGTTTAGTTTTCCAGGCAGTTAGACGTAAGGCTAATGGGCTTGCGGACTACTTGGCAAACTATGGAATTGACAATCCAGACGAGATTTGGGACAGCTGTTGGCACCAGGTGGACTGTCCGGACCTCAAGGAAAGGTGCCTACAGCTGGCCAAACAGGACTGTGACAACACTAACCGGGCTTAACCAGCGAATACTGGCGCCAACGGTAAAGCATGATGAAACGGACCGGTAAGGAAAGAAGTTGGGATCGTTGGCGCCGGAAGAAAGGACATGCGCAGCGGAGGCAATTATGGCAAAAACAGGTGAAAACAGAAAGGTTTTATGATATGGCAGGTTGTAGAGCGCATCGCCGCCGTCCACCAGGAGGAAGGGACACATGGCAGGTACGAACGCAAGGGAATAACAGCAACATTCATTTTAGGATCTGGAGACATCCCTCGGGATTCTCAGCCATCCCGGGAAGTTATGGTGACAGGACGACCTCCTCACCTCGTCTGAACGCAGGCAACATGGGAAACCGAATGAAGAATGATTATATATCGCCAACCCAGGAACCAGCTCCATTGCATTTCATTCGAGCATCTCTCTGGGTTACCATATCTCTTGGAAGCATTTCTGCCATCAAGATCAGGACAGATGGGGCACCATGAAGGCAGACAGCTGCAGAAGCATCACGGCAAATAAGGAGCTCCAGACTGCGAAGAGAATGTATGAGACTCGAACCACAGCGAGAAACAAGCAGAAAATCGCGGAGCTGGAAGCTTCGGTCAAGGAGGAAGAACTGCAGCGCACTGAGGATGACATCGCCGGGGAGGTTGACTGGCTACTCGATCCGGGCACGGCCTCCAAACGGGCTACCCAGTTCGTGAGGACGCAAGCGGAGAGCTAGAAGGTCAAGACCCTACTTGCCAAGGCTTTAGAATCCATGGAGGAAGCGCAGTAGCGTTCCAAGAGGGAAGTTCCCATCTCTGACGAGCAACTGAACAACATGCTTGAGAGCTACAAGAGTCTGGACGCCAAAATCTTTGTTGTGCATGGTGTGGCGGAATTGGCTAACAAGAAGCTGACGCTGCTCATCAAACTACTCAGGCAGACTCTCAGCCCTGATCCCCTACTCCAAGCTGATCAGCAGCCGGCGTCCCCGAAGGAAGTTCAAAATTATCACTCCTTGCAGGCTCGGGTTGATAAGCACATTATGGAGCAAGGTCTGGATACTCTTAGCAGGTTTGGAAATCCTCCGCAGTAATCGGCTTATGTTTTTCTCTTCTATGCTGCATTTGACAATAGCTGGTTCCTATCTTTTGTTAATGTGACTCTGTTTACAATCCACGGTTTAGTAGGGGTCTATGTTTTCGCTGTAGTTCTCTGCGTAGCCACCCTGCGTGGTGTGCGGTTGCGGTTTAGGCAGCTTTGTTTAGGGTCTGAGTTTTGTGCCAGACCCTCTGGTTTTATCAGGCCTCGATCTGCAATGGCAGATTTTTTGTAACATATTTTTGTACTATAATACATCCTTCTGACTTACACAAAAAAAGATATTATTGGTAGTTACTTTGAGGTCTGTTTTTGTTGTTTCCTTTGAATTCCTTATTTTCATGCTCAGGTTTGTTCATTTTGGGGAAAAATATTTTGGTGATTTGGATTTGTTTCAAGAATTATCTACTATTTAATTCTTTTATCAGGAGGGAGAGTCCTCTCTCTCATTCCCTGCGATTTTGGTTTTCTTTTGTGATTTTTATATTGCTTAGACTTTGCCTATATGCAACTCTTGTTGGAAATATATTATTGTATGAAGTTAGAAGTCTTCGGATGCCCTATTTCTGTCCAATATTTGGTAGCATATCTTTGAGGGGTCTTTGTGTTCTCACCATCTATCATTGTCCAAATTGTGGAATTATGGCTCTATGAGAGATAGGGAAATACTACCAACTTGACCGAGTGGAGGAATTATGCCATTTGCAACATTGTCTCTTCTAATTGCAAATCCAACATAACGAAACACTTTTAGATATAAACGTAGAAATGGAGTTACTTGTCGAGCACAAGGTCCATATGTGATGCACCGAGGATGAGATAGCCTCTCTTAGTTAGAAAGTGGTTAATCTTCAAACCTCTTTGAACCAATCACAATTTGGTGTCTCCTTCTATAAAGTCTCAGTTAGTCCTGCATTCATTGGTCTTCCATAATTAAATGTTATGGTACCTCCAATGGAGGACACAATCCTGTATAAGAAGATATCTCCATTTCTAAAGTCTAGCAAGAATGAATTATAGGCGTATAAATTTTTTCACAATTTTCTAAAGACTATATGTAACCAATCATGTTTTTTTTTATAAGTTTAGTAGCAGATAAATGTTGGATTTTGTTAGCTCTTGGGAAACATACCCTAGAAGACATTAGAAGAATGAGCTTTCATTTTTGTAACTTTTTTTGTATGGCCATGTCCCCAAACATGAATTTTTAATTGTAGAATTGAGGCTTCTGTGATCAGTCATTTTTATAATAAGAGCTTCAGCGTAAATCACATGATAAAGATCTTTGTCGACGCGTTTCGAACCAACCAGTGTGGTTCATCGTCAGGACAAGTTGAAGATCCAATCCAGCTTAGCGTGTTAAATAGCATGTGCAGAGACTCCAACGGCTATAAAGCCAACGGCTAATTTTAACCTAATGCCCTCAGTCAAACCAAAGATAATCTTGGTAAATTTTTAATTATTATTATTCTACGAAAATAGGTAAATTTGTAAATTATATAATAATATTCATTTGACTTGTATATATAATATATTATATATTATATTATATATATATATATATATATTCAAAAACCTAACTAATCCATATTAAATTAATAATATTGATATACCATATATTTATTTAATAATAATAATATTTTTATTATAATTATCATTTGAACCTAATGGTCCAATTGACCTTAAATTAATATATTTAATAATTTATATTTATTAACTAAATAAATAATTTATTATTCCAATAATAATACTACAAATAATATTCTAGATATACTATTAAATTACTGTTATTCTAAGAAATAAGAAATTAGTTAAAATAGGTAAATTCCATAATTAAAGAATTCTTTATTAGTGTACATGTTTATTAATAAAAGTATATATATGAACCTAAAAACGAATATTGGTACCTATATATTAATCTAAGGTCCATTTGCCAAAGTATAATTTTATAATTAATTTAATAAATTACTATGTTTATTTAATAATTATATAATTATAAATAATGTTATAATTTATTAACTTATTTAAAAATAATGCTTTCTATATAGATTATACTTATATTACGTATTAATTATAAAATTAATTCAATGGAAAAAAACTAACTAGGGTAACAGAATTCAATTGATGGTTAATT
>APFE030675175.1:233506-244310 GCA_000404065.3 Pinus taeda
ATAAATAAATAGAATAGGCTATTAGGCCTAGGTCTTTCTTATTAATTGAAAGTTTTATTAATTTAATTTAATAATAAAACCTATATACGAATAAATTATCGAATTATTATTTATCTTGTTGTTATTATGCATATTATTAGAATTAATTAATAATTAATTATAAGAAAAAAGGTCAATTAGGAAAAAACATATGACACATCATGATTAGTTTTTGGAGAATTAATTAAATTAAATTAATCATATATATATATATATATCATTAAATCAAATAATTATATTGAAGCCAAAAAGAATCTTAATGACAATACTCCTCAACAACAGAACAGGAAAAGGAAGAGTGAACAATCACCTGCTATCTATGACTAAAGCTAACAAGAGATTCAAGAGAACGAACAGAAAGAAAACAACCAGGAAAAGCGACAAAGAGACACAAGAGGAGAAGAACGAGACACAAACTAACGAAAACCCTAGATTGAAGGAGAAAGAGGAAGGATCGGAAGGCCACAAGGGGGACTAAGCCAGAACAAGGACCAAGGGACGAGGGGGGGGGGCGAAGAAACACTAAGAAGACAAGGCGGGGATCCAACACCTACTTACCTTCCAGCCATCATCTCTGTTGAGATTATTAGGCCTCTTTTCAATTTCTATAGCTTCCCTTAACTTACGATGATGGAACTGAGCCACCTTGGCAATCACTTTGGCCTCCTCAATATAGACATGATGATTAGTCTTGTCCACATGCTCCGCTAAGGCAGAGGACTTAGTTCTACCATGTCTCAGGTCAGCTGCATGCTCACAGATTCTTTGCTGAATGGAGCGCCCTGTTTCCCCTATATAGGGAGTCCCACATGAGCAAGGGATCAAATACACCCCTTTCATGTCCATAGGGTTAACAGGATCTTTCACCGACCGAAGGGAATTACGAATGGTTTTGAAAGGCCTAAAGGTTGAGGGAATATCAAACCTACTGAGGATTCGAGCTATCCTATCCGTGGTCCCCTGGAAATCATTTTATCTTTATTTTTTTTCTTACAATACCTTATTCTTATCTTCTATAAATTGTTATTCTATTTTTTAATAACATGTGTTATTACTCCATGTAAAAGCTGGCATATACTTATATTCAAATTTATTTGACAAAGAATAGGCTACATGCAACACTTGTTCATCTGGCTATGATAACATTTTGGGAAACTATCAACACATAGAAAATTAGGATGGGTGAAGGAAATTTTCCTTACCAAGACCAAAAACATCAGAGAACTCCTCTGCTTCCTAAACCTGGGTTCTCCACAAAATCTTAGATGCCTCTTAGTTAGCTAACATGGATATACAAAAATCCTTCCATTGTTCCATAGTCCCTCAGCAATTTCCTTACCCATTGCTTATCATACTAGCCATTTCAAGCCTTACCACAAGCTCGATATTCAACTTGGTTATTTATGGAAATCCCTAATCCCCAGACAAATTATATCTCTTGTTCTTCATCGAGGCGAAAGATAACCCCTCATGCTCTTGTTTCCCTAGGGTTTCCTTTGACCCACTATCAAATAATAAAGCATAATGCCCCATATTCTTCCTCCAACTATGGAATTCCTATGGATCTAGATTGATTGAATGTGATTTATGTATCGAGCGTTTGAAACTAAAGCAGCTAGCATGATAGAAAGTTTAATCTAATTTTAGCCAATCCATTTTGGGAAGAGAAAGTTCTTCAAGCTCTTTCATCTCATATCCCTTAGCCGATATAGTCTCAAAGAGCATTGACGACACTTTAGAGGGAGAGGAGATTGCATTTGGACTTTCTCCCTTGAAAATTGCATGATTCGAAGTTATCCATATTTCCCAACAAAGGTAATTCGGAAGGGCCATCCAAATTCACATAAGCACTAATTCATCTTCCTTTGCCATGGGATTTTGTGCTTCCAATTATAAACAATTCTTCCTAGCTCTTTGAAATGTTGGGGAGATCTAGAACTTGCACCAAAGCCAATTTTTAAACCTCCAAAGCAAAGGGACGCCTATGAAAGAGATGGGGAATATCTTCTCCTGCATTTTCCAAAGTATGCAATGAGAGGGACCATGGATGTTTCATGTTTTTAATGTTCTACATTTAGTACTTTGTCATGCACCAACTCTCAAAAAAAGATGTTTACTTTTGTATCCCATCATAATTCCATATTCTCCCCCATATCCGAGCAATACAAGAATGAGGCAGCTTTTGAACTAACAAGTTGTATCCTTCTATAACTGATCATCCATATCCAATGATCCAACGTCGAGGTCGATACTCAAGCATAACCCTTTAAAGCCTTGATCAAGAAATCTCAATATTGTTGAAGGTTAGGAGGAATTTGGCAAAGTGTCATCCAATCCAACGACGATTAGGATCCCAGTGAGAGATATTATGAAGCTTCAGAAGACCCCTATCCTCCATCCATTTTCCAAATATTTTATCTCTTCATTTCATCTTAATAATTCTTCATATGGAATATGATCCTTCAATAGATGGATATGTGCTCCATTCCTCAATTTCTAGTTTAAATTATCAATGATAAGAGGAGCAACTTGTTTGCACAACTTCCATATATGTGAGCCCTTCTCCTGACAGATCTCCTGCTCTAGCCTGAGTAGTTTGTTCTTGTGGAAATATTTGTGGATAAAGGCATGATTACACCATTCATTAGTCTCTTAGAAAATATTCCATACTATTCCCCCCCCGCCCCCAATGCTAAATTCATGAGCTCGTGCTCCTTAATTACTAATTCGCCAAATTCCTTGGGCAATCAAACATTATTCCAATTCATAAGATGGAATTGATTTTCATTGTGCTTCCCACCTTGCCACAAAAAATTCCTCAAGAGACCATTAATTCAGTTAATGATACTCTTTGAAGCTAAAAATACCAATCCTATATAAATTGGAAGGTTGGACAATACCGACTTTATTAATACCACTTTTCCTGCTACATTTAACCATATGCACTCCCCAGGAGTGGATTTTCTCCTTCCTTTTTGCATCACTTCCTCCCACTCTTCTACATTGGAAGCACCTAGAGAGATAGGTATGCCTAAATATTTGAAGGCCCTCTAGTTTGGAATTGCTAGGAATTAAAATATTCTTGCAATCTGAAGGATTTTTTATTCTGCACAATTCTATACATAACTTGACACTTCTTTTTATTAACCATTCCTTATGACAAAGAAAAGTAAGAGTCCAAAATTTTCTTAAACCTTACTGCAACTATCTTTGATGCTTCCCCCAGTAAGAGAGTATCATCTGCAAACTAAGAATGAACTATGCCTTTTACATTCTAAATTGTGCTTAATCCTACCAACTTAAACTTTTTGCCATAATAATGTAGAGAAGAGAGGATAAAGGACATCCATGCCTTAACCCTCTAGAAGTTATGAAAAAAGGAGTTGGTCGATTGTTTGCCAACGAAGCTATCTAGGGAGAATTCATGCAAGATTTGATCCATCTAATAAAATCACTACTAAATCTCATTTCTCAAGCACTAAATAAAGGAAAGAGTGCCTTACCCGATAAAAGGCATTTGCCATGTATGATTGGACCATGATAATGAACTCACCTGCTTCCTTACTTGAATATATTACCTCATGAACTAAAATGATATTATCTAGAATTTGTCTTTGTCGCATGAAGCCCCCTTGATTTTTGAAAATAAATTCTTGCTGCAAATTCTTTATGTAGAAATTCTCATTGTAGATCATCAAATAATGCAATATACTAAAGCAAAATACTTGATCTACTTCCACAAATAAACTTGCGGAGGCTTAATCGATTTTGAGCAAGATCAAATAGAAAACATATGATAGAGAATGAGAAATAAATCACACATGAACACAGAAGAATACTCTGGGGAAAGCCTTAGCTAAAAACCCCACTATCTGTATTATCATACAAGTGGAAATATGTCCAGATTACACAAATCTTTAGCTCACAAGCTATCCAGCTCTCAATACAATCCCTCAATGTTGCTCATAGACTGAATAGACACAACATTTGTGCCTTCCTTCAGTCCTCGAAGCCTCTTATTTTCTTGTGCAGTTTCTCATGGGTCCTTCGGCTGCCACCTGTGTGAATTCACCTCTCACACAACTCACCTAACTCAGAGATAACTTTGCAATCCTGAAGGAGATAATTCCTTCTGCATGGATGAGTTTCCTTTATAGAAAAATTCCTCCAACTGATAGTACATTGTCCCTTCCTTTAATCTCAACTGGGTCTTTCTCTGAACTAACATGCATGAGTTATTTATGAGAGAATATATAGTTATCTGGAGAACACTAGTTGCATGCATGTATGCATTAACTGACTGAACTCACAATTAGTTCCTCCAACTGTTTGGAACTAATTTAACTGGACTTAACTCAGTTAACTGAGCTAACTAATTACAACTCATCCTTCTCTCCTTAATTAAGCGATAACTTCCTCAATTAAAGAGACTATTGCATGTCTTCACAAAGACTTCAAGTTTGATTTTCTCCAACTAATTAACTCAAGATGAATTAATTAATTATTTTACAAACTGCTGTTGAGACCAGATTCGAATTTTAATTCTCAGTTTTAATTCAGGGACTAATTAAAACTGGAATCTATCCTAAAATGCTATTTATAGAAATGATATTTTTAGCATTTCTATTTTTTGCTATTTCCAATAGAGTTGGAGTATATCCTGAAATTCTATTTATAGCAATGCTATTTTTAGCATTTCTATTTTTAGCATTTCTTGTTGCTATTTTCAACACTTTAGTCTAGATGCTATGATTTTGTGAGAATTTTATCAGTAGAATTACAAAGGGATATGGGACGAAGTCTCGAAAAATTTGCAGCATTCGATTCTTTGGGGATAAGTGATAGGAAAGATGAATTTGTGGAACCACCCAATTTTTCCTTTTGCTCGCGTGTTGTTCAACATCCTCAGCAAATCCTTTTTTATCAAGATCCAAAACTCTCTAAAGAAACTGATAGACAATCCATCTAGGCTATGGACCTTTTCAAGATCCAAACTCCAAATTGCCAGCAAGAAATTTGCTTCGTTTATCTCTCTAATGAGGGATACATTCGTAGAAGTCTAAACTATAATCAAGATGCAATGAAGAAAATTTTGAGCCAAAGTCGAGTCAACCTCCTCGATCTTCCTAATAGAGAGCTTGAAAGTGACGATAAGCTTCATGTTTTATCTCCTCAAAGAAGGTGATTTTTTGCCTTACTTCAAGAATGATTTCCTTGACCTTATTTAGTAGCTTTCTTGCTTTGGCATGCTTATGAAAGGAAGTATTTGTATCACCATCTTGCAGCCATAGAATTTGCTATTTTAGATGCCATATCTCTTCCTCTTGTCAACTGACTACAAATATTTGTTTTGTTAATTCCCTTTCTCAGTCAAAATGCCACAGTTTTACTGTAGTCTCTTCAATTAGACCTTGTTGTTGTTCTAGTTTATAGGCCAATTCCTTTCGTTTCTGTTCGGGAGGAACATACTTACGTTTAAGCCAATTCCCTAAAGCTTGCTTAACAAATTTTAATTTAGAATTCCATACATAGGATGATGACGTTGTCATCAAGGTTAACTAATATCACCTAATAATATCTATTACTCCTTCTTCATTTAGCTACACAAGATTATATCTAAAAGGACTGGGACCCAAACTTTCTGTTTGGGAAAGAGATAATTGGTCAATGATCGACTCCCCTAGTACTAAGAATGAGGAGTAACATTCTAACCATTTCAACAACCAACTATTGTGAGTGAGGAACCTATC
Source organism: Pinus taeda (assembly GCA_000404065.3). Classification (NCBI taxonomy): domain Eukaryota; kingdom Viridiplantae; phylum Streptophyta; class Pinopsida; order Pinales; family Pinaceae; genus Pinus; species Pinus taeda. The sequence continues at coordinate 239,296 of APFE030675175.1, forward strand.
GAGGTGGGTTGCAATATGATCATCCCCAGACCTTCGAATTGACCAAGTAACTTTTCTTACTTTTGGTAGGATATCCACCAAGTCTCAATCACTGACGAGATATTCCATCCTCTCATAGAAAGGGTCTCGAACATGAGATCCCCCTCACTTCTCCTATGATCTGAGAATTGTGTTAAATTCACTCTCCATAATGCAATTGGAATTCAAGCTTTGGATTTTAACGAGTTTAAGTTTTCCTAAAATTCACATTTTTCACCATACAACACCGACCCATAAATGTTTATTACTAGGATGAATTCCTTTGTGTCCTTCCTTTCATGGATTACAACTAACCAATATTGTGACTTCATACTATCATTTAAATGAAAATTCCAACCATACTAATACATACCAAGTCCTCCTAATGCTCCTCGATAATATTGAGCTAATCCTACACAACCTTTCCAAAAGGATTGAACTGCCTTGTTTACATCTTTTTCTTCAATATTTGTCTCCTGTAATAGGAGTACCCAAGGATTTTCTTGTTTCACTAAATCTCAGATCGCTTGGATTTTAATGGGGATACCCAAACCCCATATATTCCATGACAAAACTATCATTTATTGGGAGGTTTTTGAGAGGAACCTCCTACACGTTTTGGAATTTTCAATCCTTTAGGGCCTTTCAAGTTGAGAATGTCTAAAATTACTGGTTGATTTCCCAATTTCTTATTTTTCTCCACTTATCTCTCCCTCGTCACCTTTTTTTGAGGTCATCCTTACTTATTTTTGTTGCTTTATGTCTCATGATTGCTTCCATCGTCTGCCCAAATTCGGGTTTGCGCCATATTTCTAGTGATTATTCATAAAGGATGAAGACCTCCTTCTTCATTCCCATATCGAAGGGTAGGGATCTTGTTTGTCACCAGATTTGCATGAGATACTTCATGAATTGGTTCCAATTTAGGGGTATCTACATGATGTTCACCGATAAGGTATTCCTCTTCCTCATTTAATTCCCCTTCCTTGTGCTTGTCAGGATTTCACTTTGCATTTCGTGAGCCCTTGTTACCATCAAAGTTTGTGAGGCCCTGTTTTTATTCTATACAAGTTTTTACCTATTCCCATTAGATCTACCTTTATTACTTTCTCTTTTTTACACTTGCCATTTTTCTCCTTATTCTATTGGAAGACTTGGTCCTTTTCCAATGGGAGCCTTTTTGTAAACTCTTGCAAAGTGATAGTACTCATGATAGAAATGGAACTTAAATGGGATTTGCTCTTAATCTAAAGTTTGAAAGTGACTCCATTCTCCAAGGGTAAGATTAATTTCTGAAGGCAACCCCTTTTCAAGATCTACTTCCACACAAATATTTGAACAAGAAAACTAAGAATCCTTGGGCTAAGCTCTATCCAGATATCTCCCTACCCCATTTCCTATAGCTCTTAAATAATCATCGCTCCAACAGGCAAAAGGGAGTCAAAAAAGTTTTACCCAAACATGAATCATTGTTGGAATACCTAATAGAAAATTATATATATTACAAAGCAATGGAACACATAGAATATACATAAAACCAGAGAGACACAGATATACGTGGTTCACCCAGTTTGGGCTACGTCCACCCCAAACATCCAGTCCTTCCTTTTTATTATCCAGCAAAATGAAGAGACACAACCTATAGCAAATTCGCTATAATATCCTATGTTTTCTCTCACAGTCTCGCCTCTTTGTTTCTCGCTCGAAGAATACACATCTATTGCACAACCTCAATATAATGCCCTCATACAAAGAGAGGGGTTGCCTTCTAGGGCAAAAAACCCTAAACTAAACATAAGTTCTACCGTCAAATCATCTGCCTAATGAACGACCCAGATTGACTAGAAATTACTATACTTTTACAAGGCAATTTTACATATGTTTTTAGCTTTGGGGGCGCCCCCGAAACCCCTGTCGGGGGACCGCTGGCCCCTGGACCCCCCAGCCGGGTGGGATCAGCCCCCTCGAGGGACAAGTCCCCTCCACACCCCCCCGTGTGGAGGGGTGTACAAACTTCCTGGGGTATACATCCAGCTAAAAAAAGACCTCTAAATAATCATGCTTCATCAAGGTTAATGTCCAATGACCATTGATTTAGATACACACCCCTTGATCCAAAGAAATAAAAGCCATTTATGAATATTGCATCCCTATCTTCCTTTAATTCAAAGAGAAAGGCAAGGAAGTTGTTACCACATGCATAGAATCTGAGATTTCCCTTCATCTTCGATCTCCAAGTTTGCTCAATCTTGGTTTTCATTGAGTGAGGAGATGGCCACATCCTTGTGAATTTTTCGACAAGGGCACGCTCCAAAAAATCTAGTATTTTTCCTTATCATCACAGTAAGAAGGGCCATCGAGGGAATTGAATCAAACTTTTTTACAAAATTAGATTGTTATTCCTTGCTTCTAGGGCGATTTGAAATGGCTTCCAACATCGCTTGGAAAGTTACACCCTCATTAGTTGGAGGAGGAGGGGGGGAACCCCCTCCAGGGACACCAACACTAAACGAAATCAAAAGGAGTATGATAGGGTTTCTGTAGAGGGATTGCGAGAAAAAACTTCTAAGTTTTGTTTATCAAAAGTATTAATTTTATAATATATTTTTTTGTAAGCTTGGCAGGACTACATCTTCAACATGTCCAATATATCACCCCGATTGGGGCGAGGAATTGAACGGTGACTTCACATCAAGGAGTGCCTTAACAGAGCACCCGATCACCATCTATCCAAAACCCCGTGGACATTAATTTTACAATATTAATAATATTATTATTAAGTATTATTACTATTATTCTAATATATCCTAATAATTTTAGTGATATTAAATATGAATAATATTATTAATAATAATTTATTTAAAATAATTGTTATTATATATCACGGGGCAGCTCAATTGGTGATTGATGAAGTATTGTGTAAACTAAGAGATCCAAGATTCAAATCCTCGTAGAGTAACCCGACCTAGGTAGAGGAGGATAGTTGTAGGTCCCAAAGGAGCCCAGTGTTCGATTCCTTCGGTACAATAATTACTATTATTCGTATTCTTATTCTTATTCTTATTCTTATTGAAGGCATACGCCCCAAAAGAAGAAAAATAATTATTATTATTATTATAATTGAATGAGGAAACATATGCTCATAATTGTTAGGCCCACTCAAATTAATGTGACCATATAAATTAAAATAATGATTCATGTTGGTAATCATTATATTTTAGAATGTTATATTTGAATTTAAATTCACCAACATAGATCGATCTTAACTCCTGATGTACCAAGAGTAAAAATTAAATCTCTCAAGATACAAAGCTCTTTTTGCACATCAAGAGATTTGATTTCTCTATGCTCTTGGTAGATGGGGAGCTAAGGTGGATCTATGTTCATTTTGAACAACACATTAATAAAGTGTTTCAAATAAAAATAAAATAAAAAATAAAAAATAAAAAAATTGCTTGTTTTGTATAATATATAAAATTATTTTTGTTGTTAATATTTTTTAAATGTTACATATCTCTTTCTCTCCCTCTATACACCTACACTCATACATAAATTATTTATGTGATTAACAACATAAACATTGAAGGAATTATAAATTTTTATCATACCTTCAAGGGAAAAAACTTATTAATGAAATAAGAAAAAAAATCTCTCTCTCTATATATATATAATGTTTGCTCGACATTCATATTAAAATATAAATCAAATATTTGATTTATAAACCACATGAAACTTTCTTTTATTGTTATTAATATTTTCTTCCATATTAAGAATGGAATAAATTATACATCTCCCTCACCATGCAAAGTGAAAATATAAGATTTTTGTTTTGTTTACTAAGTTGTGTGAGTCGTGAGATAACTCACAACATCATACTAGGTCTGGGCCACAACAACCCTTAACATGATTGGATTTTTGCCTGCCCAGCCCTTAACATGATTGGATTTTTGCCCACAGAGTTTTAAACTGATGACCTTCACATCACGGAGGGCCTTAACAGTACACCCCATCACTCTTTGAAAAGATAAGAAATTTTTAAAATTAAATTATTTATTTTTATTTATATAAAGTTGATATAGTATTATGTTATTTATAACTTATTGTAAAACAATTTTGTTATTTAATAATTTTTGTTAAATGTTGCATGTCAGTAGAACGAATTACACATCATGTACTACCAATAATATTAGTTTTGCATATTATTTGTAAAATCCATATTAAGTAGTAAAGAAATTACATATCTTTTTCATTATAAAAGTAATTATTATTATTTGTTTTTACTTTCAATTATTTTATCATGATGTAATTGATGTAAAATTAAAGTGCAAACTGAAGTATCTTATTTATGGTCAACATTAATTTTTTTGTATTATTATTTTTTTAATTTATTAATATAGTATATTTTTAAATGTAATTTCCATGAAAACATTCTCTCTCATAATTGGTCGGGCTATAAAAATATATAAAATTTAAATATTACTATAAAAATAATTTTCAAGATGCAAATATTCTAAGTTTTCCATTAAAAAGAGTTTGCATCTTGAGATATTTGATACCCTCTCAAATGTTTCAAGAGTTTATATATATATATATATATATATATAAATATATATATATAATATATATATAAATCCATGAATAAACCAAATGAATACTTATTATAATCATATGATGTTTTTGATCAATTTTTAGCATTATTTTTTAGTAGATTCTATGCAAAATTTAACCTAGATTTCTTGAAATGGTAAGTTTGAGTTTTATAATTTGCACATTCCAAGTGTCACATAGTTTTTCAGGGAATTGAATCCATTTATATATTCAAAAATGCATTTTAAAATTCATAATCTCACCAAAAAAATCTATTGCCAGATTCCAAAAATAATAATCATAATAAATCCATTAATTAAATTACACTTTTATTATTCACAATTCCTTCATCATTAATTTTACTTCGACTATAAATATTTACCAATTTGCTAATGTAAAGTATTAAGAAA
>APFE030675175.1:246050-273031 GCA_000404065.3 Pinus taeda
TACAAGGGAAATTAGTTTTTGTTTAATCAAATTTAAAAAATAATATGTTTACAATAACTCACAAAAATTGTATAATAGTTTAATTATTTTTTAATTTTAAATCATTAACCACCTTGTAATACCATAATTTATTGTAGAAAAATTATTTCCATTCATTCACATTTTATTGCGAGAAGATATTGTTTTTTTTAACAAAGTCATATTGATTTCGAGGAGATGTTTATACTTACAGTGACAATTCTTAAAAACCTATAAGAAATTTAACGTGACACCTCATCATTCTTTTAAAATATAGAATTTTAATTTAATTTATTTTTTTTTATTTAAGGTATATTATGTTATTTATAACTGATTGTAATTTTTTTGTTATTAATATATTTTTGTTAAATGTTACATGTTAATAGAATGAATTTTTTATTCATATGAAAAAAATTACATTTTGTAGATACTTAAAGCATATGCATAAGAATTATTCTTGTAATTAGGAAATAATAAAATACCAAAAAAACAAGATAAGTAAAAAAAAGATCTAGTTGGCCTATGCTTTCCTCCCCTTCTTCTTCTCCACTCTTTGCCAACCTCCAGTGTTGGAACTGGGAGTAATAATGGCAAGTTGGTTTTCCATTGTATTTATTGGTTGTTCCTTGTCAGATTTTGATCCTTCGGAACCATGTGTTCTTTTGATGCCACTTACTTCCAGTTGTAATTCTTGTTGTTGTTTCAATTATTTTGCCCGAAGTTAGGTTCCCGGGAAATCTCTTCTTGTATGCTTTCTTGTCTCATTTGCATCCCTGTAGATTCTATCTTCAATTCCTCTTCTTCCAGCGGTTCAGTATGCTGCCAACCTTTGGGTTTTTTTTGTTGTTTCTTATTCCCTTTGGGCTCCTTTCTGGCTAATGGACAGGCATATCGAAGGTGTCATGTTTGCAAGCATCCGCGGCATCTGAATGTGGTGTTCTCATAGTCAAGCGGTTCTGTCCACAATGAATTATTAAAATTCAACGTGATGTGATCTGGTAATCCTTGACTCAGGTCCACTTCTACACATATTCTGGCATATGTGAAAATACCTTGAATAGCTCTGTCATCATCTGTTTTAAGGAACTTCCCCAAGGAGTTCCCAATGGCTATTAAGACTTTTTGATGCCAAAAATGTAGTGGGAGGTTATGCAGCCTAATCCATATTGGCATTGTTGTAACTACCATGGTATTGGCATCGAAGTCCGGGAACCAAGGGGTGATGAAAAGGCGATCATTACCCCAAAACCATGGCCCCTGGTTGATGATGTTATCTTGTTCCTGTTCTGTGTTGAATCTAACTATGAAAAACCCCTTACGGCATAGATAAATTTCAAAGTTAGGTGACCATGTTGAGAAGATTCATTGATGCAGAGCATCAGATTTTGGCCAAAAACCATTAAATCTACATATAATAGCATTGTGGGCTAAATTTGTCTATAGATCGGTTACCTCCGACAGAGATATTGTAAGCGTTGGCGATTCCGACTTCTATTCCACGATGTAGGGGCTTGGTAGTTCTAATGTGGGTGATGATTTGTTTTGAAATGGTTCCTTTCCTTTCACTGCATCGCCGAAGGAGCCTATTTTTTTGTGCTAGGTCCCTTGCATCCCCCTCTTAGTCTCAGATTAAGGATGATGGTTGAATCTTTGATAACTCCATCATCCTGTAGCGAGTAATTGTACTGCATGCTACACCCTGTGTATATTAGATTCTGGTATGTTATTGGGGTTCCCAGTTTTATCTGGATCTCCTTTTTTAAATCTCGTACGCTCATCCCTTCGCTGATCTGTATGCAGATATGTCTGCCTTCTATCGATCTTATAAAAATTTGCATCGGATCTGTCTTAGAACTTGGTGGATCGGCCTTGTTCCGACCATGATTTGTTGGGTCTGCTTTCTCTGTATTCCCAAAAGTACCACATAAATTTGGTATCTGTTTGTGCTTTATTAGCTCCTGTTCAGGCATGTTGTGTTCATTTTTCAGAAGCCCATTCGTAATGACTTATGGACGCGTGCCTGCTATTGTCAAGGAAATCCAGTTCTTCTGATACAAGGCAAGTTTAGTAGTGTTGACCTTGGGTCTCCCCCTCATGGCATTATCCTCTGAATGGTTATGGATACCATCAAGCTTTGGTCGTTGCCCTCTTCATGGGTGCTCTAGATCGAGCTTGCCGAACGCCTTATTTGAAACCCCAGCCAGATTGTCAAGGGTACCATTTATCAGCTCGAACAGGACCGCGACGGTTTTGTCTACAAACCTCACCTTCTAACCAATGACACAAACCCTCGTTTTTCCAATGGGAAGCAGGGACACTACATTCTGTTTGGCCCTTATTCACACAACCAATAAGGAAAGATCGAAACCAAGGTAGAAATGGTTGTTTGATAGCTGATCTAGTCAATGTTGGGGTGTATCGTCCATACCATATCCTGTTGCAATGGATCCAAGCGGCATACAGTGAGAAAACCCCTGAAATAGGTAAGGGGAGCATGCCCATGACCTGAGTGGGGATCGATCCACCACCGAGGATTGATCAACCGCAGGGGGTTTGCCATCTAGTTCGTTGTTGAGCCAAAACCTTGACGGAGTTTTCAATTCGGCTGACCCAGCAGTCAATCTCCTGCATAGACTTCCTGCTATCTCATCCGCATCGTTGATCTGCAGTGTGACAGCGGCGCAGAGGAGTTCTGAAACCCTAGCCATCGTGTCTCTGTACGGCTTTTTCCTCATGTTAATAGAATGAATTATAGATCATGTAATACCAATAATATTAGTTTTGCATATTATTTGTAAAATCCATATTAAGTAGTAAAGAAATTACATATTTTCTTCATTATAAAAGTAATTATTATTATTCGTTTTTACCTTCAATTATTTTATCTTGATGTAAAATTAAAGCGGAAATTGAAGTATCTTATTTATGGTCCACAATAATTTTTTTGTTATTAATATTTTTTAATTTATTCATGTAAGTATTATTTTTAAATGTAATGTTACATGACAACATCTCCCTCATAATGGTTGGCATAATAATAAATATATAAAATTCAATGTTTACAATAAAATATTTTCTAAGATGCAAACGTTTCCTCAAGTTTTCCACTACAAAATGGGGTTTGCATCTTGAGATATTTGATACATCTCAATGTTTCAAGAGTTCATATATATATATGAACTCTTGAAATTGATATATATATATTATATATATATATAATATATATATTAAAGTCATAAATAACCAATGATATTATATAAGCATATGATGTTTTGATCATTTTTTACATTATTTCATCGATTTATGCAAAATTTTGAATTAGATTCTTGAAATGGTAAGTTTGAGTTTTATAATTTGCACGTTCCAAGTGTCACATAGTTTTTTAGGGCATTGAATCCATTTATATATTCAAAAATGCATTTTAAAATTCACAATCTCGTCAAATTTATATTGTCAAATTCCCAAAATAATAATATAAATAATAATAATAATACTCTATTAATAATTACACCTATTAATCCATGTAGGGAGTGAAAAACAATTCTTCATCATTAATTTTACTTCAACTATAAATTTTACCCATTTCTAATGTAAGTATTCAGCCAATAATTTTTTTATTTTTATTTTTTATATATTTAAATTTTATTTGTTATCATTTTTTGGTAAAAATAATTGAATCTTTTTAAAAATAATTGAAAATAAAACTAATATAAAAATCTACTAAGGTTTTATTCCTCTCTACTCTTGGTAGATTTAGAGTTAAAATAGATCAATCAATATAAATTTGTATATAATTTTAATTATATATATCGGCTTTTGGTTTGCAAGAGCACTTACTATCTCTTTGAGCATTTCTGTAAAAGTGTGGGGATGCAAGTCAATATTAGCAAAACGATAGCGGTTTTCTCTAAGAAAATAAAACATAACCAGCATAAGTTCTACTTTGAAGGTAACATTGTGGAAGAAGTTGCGGATTACAAAACCTCGGAATTGAATTCAACAAAAATCTAAATTGGGATGGTTGTAGAAAGAAAAGAACTTTGGAGGGTTGGAAAGCATTTTATGCTTTTCAAAATAGATGTAGAGAAGTAGAGTTATGGGACTGGAAAACCACTCAAACTCTTTTTGGGATTCTAGTGATTCTGGTGATTATTTATGGTTGTGAACTATGGGCCAGCAGTACATCCGACATGCAGTGGAGACAAATTGAGAAACTTCAAAAGCGTTTGATTACAAACAAATTCAAGATTAAAAGTGTAGTTTCTTATGCTATCTTGTTAAGTGAAACAAGGCTTGCTCCTATTGAAGCAATTGCTATGGAGCGAGTCATAAGGTATTTAAAAAAAAAAAAAAAAAATGGAAGAGGGTAGATGGCCTAAGGTTGTATTTAATGATGGATTGTGCAAAAAAAATAATAATAATAATAAGAATAATAATAAAATTTGGATGCAGAAACGTGTGTCCCATAAGCAGCAAAGAGTAAAAAGCTTTTGTTATGGATAAGTTCCACAAGAGTACTTGGGATAAGGAGCTAGGAAGAAAGAAAAAATACTATATTGAAGTGTTTAATCCCACTCATAGTCATCAACCAAAAGCATACATAGAGGCCAATATCTCCTGGAGAGCCAAAATTCTTATCGCTCAATTAAGGACTAATTCTTATCAACTCCGTTGTGAAACAAAGCGCTGGAAAAGGCCAAAAGAAGTGTGGGAGGAAAGAGTATGCATTTTTTGTTCTTTTGGAAAAGTGGAAACAGAAAAACATTTCATTTTAGAATGTGAGGCCTTCAAAGACAATAGGGAAAGTTATGCAGATATGTTGGCAGCTAGCTCTTGGGATAATCTATTTAGCGAGGGGTTTGTCAAGAAGCTAGGAGCATTTATTGTGAAGTTTCACAGAAAAAGAGTCGAATACATCAAGCAAATGAAGAAGCAATCTGTCCCATTAGCTATCTTTAGCCTTGTGGACGTTAAAATAAATGATTTCTTCTACTATAAAATAATTCAATGCGCACTTGCAAAGTGCAAAAGAGCAAAAATTAAGAAGTCTGAAACAAATTGCTTTCGGTTAATGCTTGTTTTGACGAGGAAAGCAAAAAGGCAAGGAAAGTGTGGAAAGATTTAAACAAGGATAACATAAAGCTCAAAGCTTACAAGCAATTATTAAGTAAGAAAAAGGTCGATTTCATGGTTTCAAGGAGGGAAGAACTAATCTTCCTTGGCAAAAATAATCCCAATTTATTTTGGAAGGAGCTCCAACCGAAAAATATACAAATTGGAAATAATATTACAGCTTCTAAATGGTTTGACTATGCAAGACAACTCTATGAGCAGGTTCCCTAGGTTGACCCTCCCCCCTTGGTCAACACTGATACTAAACTCTTCACGGTACAAGAGGTAGAGATGGGTATCAAGAAGTTGGGTGTTGGAAAATAAAAATACTTAGTTGAACTCCAAGCGGAATATCTAAAGTGGGGCTCAAAGATTCTTGCACCTCACATTACAAAAATCTTCAACAACATCATACAACAAGGGCTCCCCACAGATTGGACAACTAATCTAGCAATACCTCTTTTCGAGAGCGGTGATGTCAATAATCTTCAATAATCCCTCCAATTATAGGGCCATCATGATAAGCGTGCTAAAGGGAAAGCAGGTTTTATACCTAAACATTCCATAGTTGATCATTGTATAATTTAAGGCACATCATTGAAAAAGTTTGGGAGAAAAAGGAAGAAGTCTTTTATTGCTTTGTTGATTTCAGAAATGCATTTGACTCGGTTCCTAGGGATAAGATTTGGCACAGAATGGAGGAAATTGGAGTTCCTAAACATTTGAGAGTAGTTGTGCATAAACAGTATGAAGAGGTGAAAGTCAAAATTAGAACTCCAGTAGGCATTTCTAAGAGTTTTAAAAGCGATATCGGGGTCAAGCAAGGTTGCCCACTGTCTCCTACCCTTTTTGGTTTATATATCGACAAGCTTGAGGAGGGGTTAAATTCGCAAGGGGGTGATGGTATCTATTTGGGCAAGTTTGTTATAAGGCTTCTTTTGTATGCAGGTGACCTTATTCTGATTACTAAAGCGGCTCTTGGTTTACAAGAGCACTTACTATCCCTTGAGAATTTTTGTAGAAGTGTGGGAATGCAAGTCAATATCAGTGAAATGAAAGTAGTGGTCTTCTCTAAGAAAAGAAAACATAACCAGTATAAGTTCTACTTTGAAGGAAACATTCTAGAAGAAGTTGTGGATTACAAATACCTCAGAATTGACTTCAACAAAAATCTAAGCTAGAATGGTTGTAGAAAGAAAAGAACTTTAGGGGATTGGAAAGCATTTTATGCTTTTCAAAATAGGTGTAGAGAGGCAAAGTTATGGGACTGGAAAACCACTCAAACTCTTTTTTGGGCTTCTATTGATTCCGGTGATTCTCTATGGTAGTGAACTATGGGCCAGCAGTACATCCGACATGCAGTGGAGACAAATTGAGAAAATTCATAAGTGTTTGATTACAAACAAATTTAAGATTACAAATGCAGTTCCTTATGATATCTTGTTAAGTGAATCATGGACTGCTCCTATTGAAGCAATTGTTATGGTGCGAGTCATAAGGTATGTAAAAAAATTGAGCAAAGGGAAGAGGGTAGATTGCTTAGGTTTGTCTTTAATGAAAGATTGTGTAAGAGCAAAAAAACTTGGATGCAGCAAAATAACAAATGGTTTAGTAAATGTGGTATTTGCTTGAACGCGTGTCCCATAAACAACAAAGAGATAAAAGCTTTTGTTATGGAAAAGTTCCACAAACGTACTTGGGATAAGGAGCTAGGAAAAAAGAAAAATTACTATATTGAAGTGTTTAATCTCACTCATAGTCATCAACCAAAAGCATACATAGAGGCCTATATCTCTTGGAGAGCCAAAATTCTTATTGCTCAGTTAAGTACTAATTCTCATCAACTCCGTTGGGAAACAAGGCGCTGGAAAATGCCAAAGGAAGTGTGGGAGGAAAGAGTATGCATTTTTTGTTCTTCCGGAAAAGTGGAAACAGAAAAACATTTCATTTTAGAATGTGATGCCTTCAAAGACAACAGGGAAAGTTATGCAGATATGCTGGCAGCTAGCTCTTGGGATAATCTGTTTAGCGAGGGGTTTGTCGAGAAGATGGGAGAATTTATTTTGAAACTTCACAAAAAAAGGGTCGAATACATCAAGCAGATGAAGAAGCAATCTGTCCCATAAGCTATCTTTAGCCTCGTGGACGTTAAAATAATTTCTTTCTTTCTTTCTTTCTATATTAATAAATATATAAATTTATTAATAAATATGTTATTAAAAATAATTTGTGTAAAATAACTCGTAAAAGATATACCATAATAATTATAATGACTATTGATCATCACCCTAAACTCTACATATATTTTTTTGGTTACAAGGGAAATTAGTTTTTGTTCAATAAAATTTAAAAAATAATATGTATACAATAACTCATAAAAAGTAAATGGGTTTAGAAATGGGGACAAACAACTAAGCAGAATTGATCTCTCTTAGACATCTCCTCCATTTTGCCCTTGCACACGCATGCAATCATATTTAGATTTTTGGAAATTCTAAAATCATCATCAATTGGTTCAATAACAAATATGCATGTCATATGCACTCTCTGAGGAACATATTGGATGAACTCATGATCTTAAAAGCACAATTTAATCATCTCATGTCAACATATTTATAGGGAACGTAATTCGGCTGCTGACCAACTTTCCAAGGAGGCCACGGCACATCCCAGAGGACTATGGATAATACAGGAGCAGCAAGGAGATGAACACTACCAGTACTATATAGATTGGGCCTATCAGAGGGCCAACAGGCCTTAAATTTTTGCAATATACAACAGTGAATTATTTCAGTACTAGTTGATACATTGTATATATTTTTGCTCACGAACTTATCAGTATACCCTATGTGGTAAATTATGTATAGGCTATATATTTTTGAAAGGCTACAACCAGCATACTTATATATATATATATATATATATATATTATATATATATATATTTGGAGGCTACGGCCAACATACTGTATATGCCATACAAGCATCTACTACATGTAATTTTTTAATTAATGAAAAGTTACAATTTTTCCTCGAGAAAAAAACTCATAAAACTTATATAATAAATTAATTATTTTTAATATTAAAATATTAACCACCTTATAATGTAGAAAAAATATTTCCATTCATTCACATTTTAGTGTGAGAAGATATTGTTTTTTAACAAACTCATATTGATTTCGAGGAGATGTTTATACTTACACTAACATTTCTTAAATAAATTCCTTAATCGTAGTTATGTAACCTTCAACTCCAAATCAAGTAATTAAGTAAATTGATTTTTATTTATGACTAAAAGAAAAAACTCCTTAGAAACAGTTCATATGCAAACATGGAAACGCTTCTTCATAGGATTACGTGAAACATTTATAAACAAAAACGATGGTTTTTAATAATTCGAATTTTTGTAATTAGATATTTTGAAAAAAAATGTGTTCCATGGTTTGTAAAAGATATTTATATTCTTTTGGTAGGTAAACGCCTACAAGGGATTTGAACTAGTGACCTATTCCAAGGAGTGCTTTAACAGTGCATCTATTCACTGTCAATCCAAAGTCCCATGAGCATAAAGATATTCAATTTAATAATATTATGATTTGTATTTTAAAAGTTATATAGGTTTATCTTAATTTTAATTTATTAAATGTTAAAAAATTAAATTTTTTGAATTGCAATTTTTTTAGAATGTAAAATGAAAATAAATAAATAATATAATTTAAGAAATATCACTTATTTTGTAACTTAATAGATTGAGATTAGATTTATAATATGGAAAGAATAATATATTTATTTGAATCATTTTGAGTAACACACTAATAAAATGTTTTCACCATAAAAACAATTTTTTTACTTGCTTTATATAATTTTATTTAGGCACTTTTTGCTATTGGTCTGCCCAAAGAGAAACCAGATCAGTAACATAAATTCAAAGCCTTGAGGCGGTTAAGAACTTGTCTAACTAAAACATCTTGTAAATAGAAACTTATAAAAGCAAGTTGGTTGTGTGAGACATTGACATATATGGACATGAGAAGAAGAAAAAGACTACTATGTTGCAAGAAAAAAAACTAGTGAAACAACTGTTTGGCAGAATCTTCAGGTATCAACGTTGGTTGATCACTACCCTCATTCTAGGAGAAGGAGATGTTGGTTGATATCCTAGCTAGAACTTGTGGTCTATAGTGTCAATTTTTTCCTCTAACTCTACAAATTTGATAGAATTCTCACATTGAGTCCTCCTATATCTCCCTATGCAATTTGCAATCTTCAAGTGACATTTAATCTTGTGACTACATCCTGCCATGGAGCACATGCAATGCACCAATTATAGTGAGACCCACAACCCCCTTTAGAGGAGTTGGCATAATATCAAAGTGGGGGGATGCTTTCTCCTGGGCATTCTCCTTGGAGACATTTACTTTATATATATATATATATATATATATATGGTATTGAGCATGGCCCTTGAAACATTTTATTTGTGATACACATTATTCATGTTAGAGTTTTTTGTTTTGTTATTTGTATATTTTTAAATACATATTTCCTTTCTATTGAGAAATAGGTATTATATATCTATAGGATAGAATCAATTTCAATCTCTCTATATTTATATATTTTATTGATGTTGAAATATTTTATTCAACATATCAATTAAATAGTTATTTTTAATCCATATTGATTTTTTTTGTTATTAATATTTTTTAAATGTCACATATCAACTCCATATTAAGAATTGAAATATTTTATTTGGCATGACCCTTGAAACATTTTATTTATGATCCACATTATTCACATTAAAGTATTGTTTTTGTTATTAGTATATTTTTAAATACATATTTCCCTTATATTGAGAAGTAGAAGATTATGTATCTATGGGATAGTGATAGCAATGGATAGGCCAAAAGGCAAACTAGACAATGAAACACAGTGCAAAAAAATAAGTTGTAGGCACTACAAAATGATTTTGTAGTATTCTTAAAGAACTGTTTTCGAATTTTGGAAGCTCAAACGACTCGGTCCTCTGCAAAATTGATTCCTCCATTGTCTAACTCGAGGAATTTCCTCCTCCCACCTCTCCTCGTCAACTATTTCTCCCTTACTGAAGTTAATGCCTGAGTTCCAATCGGAGGAACAAATCATTGTATACAAAAATAGAGGCGTTGCAAAATAGTTTAGAGGCTACAGTAAATGGAACACACATAGATAACCACTACTCAAAATCAAATTTTGATAGGCATATAACAATTCTGAAATGGCCACAACAAATTTTGAAACTTAATTAAATGCACACACAGTTCGATTAGAACCGGAGGAGAGAAAACACAGCTTTATGAATACCACATAGTTGCAAAAAAATTCTTTCACTCACCTCAACATACATGCTCGAAGGCAAGAGAAGAGTTTCTCTCCTCCCATTCGATGCCTCTTTTATTTACTAACTTCATCAAATGGTTTTTTTCCTCTTCTCTCCCAAATGAGGGAAGTCGAAAAGACAACCATGTGGCCTAATCATTACAATGGAAAAAACTCTTAAATTCCTAGACTCTCCGACTTAATCCAATCCTACATTTACATTAAGTGTTTAGAATTCCCACAAAAATAACAAAATCAATTTGATAGCTTAACATGTGGCCAATCCACCACGTTGTAAAGATCTGCTCCATTTCTTCATCTCAAGCTCGGTCTAATGCTCCTACATCAAAATCCCCAGGAAGGAAAATTCATGAGCTCTTGCTCATAAGGTCCTCTCTAGGGAAACTTGCTTTCTGTAGATATGCAACACTCATCCATGTTAACTCCTCCATTGGACGGTCCTTCCACTTCACCAAAACCTTCGGAAACTCTTTTCCCCTGGTGTGCTTTACATTGTCTAGTGTCCAAAAAAATTTCAATCTCTGGACCCTCTACCATAGGCATCTGCTTCATCTAGCTATTTTCCCTTACTTCTCCATTGGCCTCATTTTTTGTAGGTGCACCTTCATCACCAGCTTGATAGGGATACAAATCATCCACATTGAAAATAGGTGAGATACCTATGCCCATAAGTAACTCCAATTCATAAGCATTTGCAGAAAATTTTCTAAGTATCCTGCAAGGTCCTATTTTCTTCATCTTTATTTTGTTATATTCCCCTCTTGGGAATCTCTCCTTTCTCAGGTGGGCTAAGACCATGTCCCTTACCTCAAAGTTTAACTCTCTTTTTCTTAAGTCTACTCTTTGTTTGTACTTGTAGCTGCTTCCCTATAGCTTCTGTTTTATCTCCTCATGTAAGTCACTCATTATTGCTACAAAATCCTCCCCATAAAAACTCCTCTGCTCAAGTTTTCCCAAATATCTCAGTTCACAAACTCCTCTAGGGTGCTTTCCATACAAGATCTAAAACAGACTCTTCCTTGTGCTCCTATTTGGTGAATCATTGTGTGCAAACTCAACTTAAGCTAAAACATGATCGCACTGCTTGGGATGCTCACCCACAAGGCTCCTTAATATGTTTCTGAGATTCATGTTCAAGACTTAAATTTTCCCATTAGATTGTGGATGATAGGTTGAGATCAAGTTCAATTTTGTTCCAAGCTTCTTCTACAAGGTCCTCCAAAAATGCCATGGGAACCTAGTGTCCCTGTCAGAGATTATACTCTTTGGCAAGCCATGAAATCATACAATCTCATTGAAAAACAAATGAGCTACATGTGTAGCATCACTAGTCTTGCAACATGGTTTAGATGAGCCATATTTGCAAATTTGTCCACAACTAAAAGTATGGAGTCCTTACCTCATTGTGTCCTTGTCATACCCAAAATAAATTCCATACTCACTGAGTCCCATAGTCTACTAGGAATGGGAAAAGGAGTATATAGTCCACCATTTTGACTCCTCCCTTTTTCATGCCGACACACTCGACATTTGCTCACATATTTCTACACATTTTCCCTCATCTTTGGCCAGAAATAAAAATGTTCTAGCTGCCCAAGTGTCTTGTCCACACCAAAATTCCCTGCCAATCCTCCATTGTGCTTTTCTTGTATCGGGTTCTCTCTCATTAAGTAACGAGGAAAACATAATCGACTTCTCTTGAATAATAAGCCATCCTACAACATAAACTCCCTCCATGGGCTGCTATCTATGCTCACAGGCTTCCTGCATACTTCAAAGGCTTCTCAAAAATCAATAGCATCCTCATACAAGTCCTTCAAATATTCAAAGCCCAAAATATGTACATGGCACTGCTACATAATCAAACTCCTATTGCTCAAAGCATCAACCAACTTGTTTTCTTTTCCACTCACGTGTTTGAGAACAAAGGTGAAACTTTGTAGGAATTCCACCCACTTTCCATGCTTATGGTTCAAGTTGTGTTGTCACATTATATACTGTAATGCAAAATTGGCAGAGAATAAAACAAACTCCTTGGGAATCGAATAGTGTCTCCAGTGCTTCAAAGCTTGAACTGCCGCATAAAATTCCTTGTCATAGGAGGAGTATTTATGTTTTGAATCATTCAACTTCTCATTGAAATATGAAACACGTTTACCTTCTTGACTCAATATTGCTCCAATCGTTGTTCCATTGACATCACATCTGACTTGGAAAAACTTATTGAAGTTAGGTAACATCAACACTAGTTTCTCAGTGATCTTCCTCTTCAACAGTTGAAAATTTTTCTCTGCTTTTATTGTCCAACAAAATGGTTGTCTATCTTTCTTGATTGTTTCAATGACGGGTGCACAAATACCACTCAAATTATTGATGAACTTCCAATAGAAGCCATTTAAGCCATGAAAAGTCATAACTTCGAAAATGTTCTTGAGTGAAGGCCAACTTAAAATCACCTCTATTTTCTCTGGATTCATTTTCAGTCCATCCTTTGAAATGACAAATCCTAAATATACCAACTTAGACCTCATGAAAGTACACTTATTTAGGTTAATCACCAATTTCTCTGGCTTCAATCTTTCTAGAACATGCCTAAGGTGTTCTTTCTTTTTTCGGTTGAAAATCAAAATATCATCCAAATAAACAATAACAACTTATTGAAGAACTCCTTCAAGACCTCGTTCATCAACCGTGTGAAGATACTTGGTGCATTTGTGGGTACAAATGGCATGACCAATCATTCATATAGTCTGTTATTGGTCTTGAAAGTTGTATTCCACTCATCCCCTTCTCTAATCCAGGTATAATGGTAACCACTCTCCAAATCAACCTTTGAAAAGTAGGTTGCACACTTCAAATAGTCCATCATGTCTTCCATTCATGGTACCTAATTTTGATTTTGTTGATTGCTCTAGAATTTGTGCACATCCTCCATTATCCATCCTTCTTTGGACTAAATACCACGGGGACAATGCATGGACTCAAGCTCTCCCTTATCAACCCTTTACCTAACCGTCCTTCAACCTATTTCCTTATTTCCTCATTCTCCTTGGGTGTCAATTGGTAAGTAGCTTTATTCAGAAGGCTTTCTCCTAGTATTAGTTCTATGTGATGATTGATACTTTTCTTAGGTGGCATCTCACTTGGAAAATCATCTACTACGATGTCATTAAAATCTTGCAACATCTATTGAATCTCAAAATGTAAATATGCAATTTCAGTGTGTAGAAGTATTAAATTTGGTTTCCAGACCACTGCATAGTTGGCCTCTTCTTTCTCCATTTGTTGAAAATTTTATTTTCCTCCTAACAATAGTGATTTTTAGCTACTTATCTTAGTTATACTCTCCTCCTTTAATGGTACAAGAGTATGCTTGATACCATCCTTTTTAAATTTGGAAGTGTTGTTCTCTCCATCATGCACCACTTTCCTATCAAATTGCCAAGGTTAACGCAAAAGTAGGTGGCAAACATCCATTGGCATGATGTCAAAAACTATCTTATCCTTATACCTGCCTATTTGGAACTCCACTTCGCTCTACTCACTCACCAATAATTGGTGACCTTTCTACAGCCATGACACTTTATATGGTGTTGGATGCTTCAACATTTTCAATCTGACCTTTTCTACCATTAATGAAGAAACTAGATTGTCAATGCTTCCACTGTCAATCACCACTTTACAACACTTTCCTCCAACCTTGAAAACAATCCTAAACAAGGCTCTTCTTTATGCTAGTTCAATAGTTTCCTTGGATGGTTTCAACAAGACTTTGTTCATTGCTAAAGCTTCTCTCATCTCTGGTGCATTTTCTGCCACAAGTTCTTGTGCTTCTACTACTTTTTCCTGAGCTACATATGCATCTCTCTGCCCTACTTTCTCATTCTAAAGACGCTCAAAATATTTGTGACCTAGTTGCCCACATTTGTAACATGAATAGACAATCTCTTTGTCTCTCCCTCTAGCTCTACCACTCTGGTAAGATCTTCCTCCTCTAGAGTCATCTTATTTCTCTTGTTGTCCTTGCTTCCTTGGGTTACTTGCATCATTTTTTCGAGCTAAATTTTTCCCCCTTCCATCTGTCTATCCTTTTCCTCTATAAAAACCACAACCTCTGCTTGAATTTTGCTTCCTTATTATCTTCTCTTATGCTTTCAAGGCAAACTAATATGCTTCTTCCATCATCATGGGAGAAAGCATGTTGATTTCACCTTCAACCTTCAACTTCAAACCATTTATGTACCTTGTTTTCTTTATCTGGGGTGTCTTCTACATAACCTACCCTCAAATTCACCTTGGAAAACTCCTCGGTATATTCTTGACTGTCAAAAACCTTTGCTTGAGTTTATGCACCTACCTATAGATGGATAATTGATAGTCTTTTAGGAAAAAAATTCCCTTCATCTTCACTACCATCCTATCCCAACTCTTTATCAATGGCTTCCCCTATTTTCTCCTTTTTGCTTGCACATTGTCCCACCACAATGCAGCATGGCCTTTCAACCTCGTTACAAAAAAATTTACCCTCTTGTCTTCTTTAATATCCTCATACTCAAAATCCTTATCTAGTTCATTGATATAATCCATAAAATTCTCAGCTAATAGGCTGCCATCATAGGTAGAAAATTCAAGTTTTGGTCTTGAACTTGAGCTTAAGACTAACCTCAATAATTTAACCTTCGTAGTTTCATCCACAGGTGTCGTTCTTTCTGCTCTAGCTTCCTCCTCTGATCTGCTATCATCTCCAACCTCAGGGTCTCGTTTCCTACCTCTTTCCATGGCCTCTAAATGAGATTGCAACCTTTGTATCTCTTCCTTAAGTTCTACATTAGCTACAGGTCTCTCGTGCTCTCCTTGCTCGCATAGCCATCTACCTATTCCATAGACAACAACACCAATTTCAAATGTGGCTCTGATACCACAAATGATAGCAATGGATAGGACAAAAGGAAAATTGGACACCAAAACACAATGCAGAAAAATTTGGCTATAGGCGCTATGAAATGGTTTCATAGTGCTCTTTTAAAAACTTGTAGGCGCTACGAAATGATTTCGTAGTGCTCTAAAAAAACTCTCTTTTCGAATTATGGAAGTTGAAATGACTCGATCCTATGAAAAAATTATTCCTCCACGATCTAACTCATCTCCCAACTCGGTGAATGTTCTCCTCCACCCTCTCATCATCAACGATTTCTCCCTTACTCAAGTTGAAGCCCAAGTTCCAATCGAAGGAACAAGTCACTGCCTGCACAAATAGAGGTGTTGCAAAATAGTTTGGAGGTTATAGTAAATGGAACACACATAGATAACCACTGCTCAAAATTGAATTTTGGCAGACATATAACAATTCCAAAATGGTCACAACAAATTTTGAAACTTAATTAAATGCACACACAGTTCGATTAGAACCAGAGAAGAGAAAGCAAAGATTAATGAATAAGACACAATTGCATAAACTTTCTTTAATTCACCTCAACATACATGTTCAGAGGCGGGAGAAGAGTTGTTCGCCTTCCACTCAATGCCTCTTTTATTTACTAACTTCATCAAATGGTTCATTTCCTCTTCTCTTCCAAATGAGGGAAGTAAAAAAGACAACCATGTGGCCTAATCATTACAATGGAAATACCTCTTAAATTCCTAGACTCTTCGACTTACTCCATCCTATATTTACATTTAGTATTTAGAATTTCCACAAAAACATCAAAATCAATTTGTCAGCTTAACATGTGGCCAATCCACCACATTGTCAAGCTATGCTCCATTTCTCCATCTCGATCTTGGTCTAATGCTTCTTCATCAAATAGAATCAATCTCAATCTCTTTATATACTTGACGTTGAAATATTATATTCAACATATCTAATAGAATTTTTATTTTTAATTCACATTGACTTTTTTTTAAATACTTTTAGAATGTTATGTATCAACTTCATATTAAGAAATAAATATATTACACATTTCCTTCACAATAGAAAATGAAAATATAAAATATAAAATATTGTATCTTTCTCTCTCTCTCTCTCTCTCTCTATATATATATATATAATGACTTACTCATCTCCTTCATACTAAAAAGTAGAGAGTAATGATAGGCTGAATTAAAGAAATATTTACTTTCAATTACTTTGCCTTTATGTATAAAATTGATGTAAAATTAAGTTGGAAATTAAAGTATTATTTGTGGTAGACAATGACCGATTTTTTGTTATTATTAATTTTTAATTTGTTAATGTAAGTATTATTTTATTATTTTTAAATGTAATGTTATGAGACAACATCTATTCCATATTCTCATCAAAACATCGACTACGTGTTATTTTGTGGAGATATGTTGTAGTTGCTTGGCTCTTATCTGCATCACATCACAACGAGCTTCAACCTTCCTAGTTCTATGTGAATCTTCACGTCACTTCAACATGTCATCAAGTGGTTCATCAAACATCTTATGGACCCAAACTTCTTCGCAATTGATTACATAAGTCTTCACATCTTATTCCTTTGCAACATAATTATGATTTCACATTATTCCAAGAAATTATATTAGCTTCCAATCATCTATCAACAATAGTGTTATCAACCAATCAGATGTTGGTAGAACAATATCATAACCTTTTATCTTTTGCTACACGATCAATTATCTTCAATCTTTTCTTCTCATTGTCTAGCTTCACGTTCTCCAAGAAATCATATTAGCTCCCAAACATTAGTATTATCTCCATCAACATTAGTACTATCAAGATGTTCCTGAATCAAACCAATCAGACCTCCCTCTTTCCAGTTGAGATAGATGAACATATAATTGACTTTTTGTTCCTCCTCTTTAATATTTATGCTTTGCCATATTTTTCCAATTCCTCTATTTGTGAGTCAACCTTAGATAAATCTTCTTTTGACCTGCAACCATTGATAGAAGACCATGAAATAACAAAACAAAGGACAAAGTAAAAAGATAATATCATTAGTAGTAATCAAGGGGGATGTAGAGTACTTATCTTTTGAGAAGGGTTAGTTCCCTCTTAATCTTTGACCTATTCACCAACCTTATTTTCAAATTAGCATGATGTCATTAACATCAAGGGTTAGATCTCTTACAACGGAAATGATTAGATAGTTTTGTTCCTAGGGTTTTTCTTAACCCAAACTATGCTACAGTTTACAAACCCTAGTTTTCAAAGTCTTCAAGATATGCCATATTAGGAAATACAAAACTCTACAGGCATGCAGTTTGAGTTAGTTACGACACCCTAGAGACGTTTTTGATAAGCCTCTTATATTAGAGATTTCATTCCTTGACCATAAGACCTAGTCTACAATTTCAAGGAGATAAGACAAATGCTAACATGCCAATTATATCTATACAATCCCATTTATCTTAGCATCACTATTATACATCATTGATAGTTTATATGTACCTCTTTTAATTCTACCCATTTTCCATCATTGCTTTCAAGTATGGTATTATATTGTAACTTCTTGAGGCTACTTACACTAAAACCAAACTTTTTATTTAATTCCCATATGTAACCAAGTCTTCTTAGTCTTTCGTCCTTCATGCTTTTAGGATTCAATGTCAGATATGTCAGCTTCAAGGTGTCATCCATCCTCCTTTCAAGTATAAATCTCAGTGGTATAGTTGCTACTCATACTTGTGTCACAAAAATGAGCTTCATATTCTCATAGTTCTTTTTTATATGGAGATACAACATTGCTTTTGATAATTTGTTTAACAAAGTACACAAAGATTGGCCTTGACATGTTAGAACTTTAGACTAGGCATTTGGATATAGATAATTTTAGCTCGGATTCTTGATTTCTAGCAAATATTTTAGTTTCTTCCACAAACTTAGTTGGTTATTTATATTCCTTAGAGATTATCCATATGTTTCTTTCACTTCAGACCACAACACATTTCTGTCCTTTGTTCCTTTATATGGTGCCACATAGATAATCTTCGCATATCCTATTACAAAGATTTGACTTTTAATTATGGAGATGATACATAGCTTTGGTCCCTTCATAGGCTATATATTTCAAAGATGATTCACAAAGATTTCAATCTCTTTTATAGAATTAGTAAGCTTTGGATGTTTTTAAAGGATTTTTGCCACAAATAATTATGTAAGTCATATTGTCAAAGAAGGATATGATGTTATTGCAATATGGTGTCACTGAATTTTAGAATGCCACCATAGAATGTTCGACCCTTGTCTTGTATATATTTTGCTTGTATAGCTCGGATCTTGAAGAAGTATTATTTGGTATCACCATTGATGCCTTTAAGAGGATACCTTCCATAAAATAATGTCTTTAAGCTTAACCTTCTTATCTCATTCAATATTTTGTAAGATTTGGATGCTTTGGCTGTTAAATTGTTCTCATGAATTCTTGTCCGGACTTGTTTACAAGATAAAGATTGACAAAAGGTATTGGTACTATTGAAGGACTCACTTAATTTCTGAGAAACATACCACAGGATAAGTCTACTGGAACTCGCTTTTTTGTTATAACAAAACTTGGATTATATATAGGAGTGGAATTTGCATTAAACATACCCTTGAATTGATGATATATAAGCTTCAAAAACTTCGTTTAAACTACCAAGGAATTCAAATTGTTTCACATAACATCATTGTAGTCTTGGATTATTCATAATTTTCATCATATATCTATATCTACTATATTTCTAAGATTCAGATTCCCAAAAATTTCTTACACAATACTTTTGTAGATTGCGTTGTTACTTGCCTCATATGTATTTTAGACATTGTTTACAGGGGTTCAAATATTTTCCATATAATGTTATATTTTGTCACCGGTTCAAATCTTTGAGCTTAGACTCCAAACAAAATAATGATAGTCATTTGGATTATAAACAAGTATAAACTTTGTATGCTACAAGCTTCGGATCAATACCTTGAGTATACTTTTATTACTTCATGGATATGCAATCTTTCATAATTCTGGTACTTTCCACATTCTTCATAATGTTTAATAGTAGAGAATTGATGTTGATGAGCAAGTTTTGTTGGGTGAGAACTTGATGATGTCTTCAAGAGTCTTCAATGATGTCTTTGAGAGGGAGAGAAAGTTGTTAAGAGGATTTTTTATTCCTTTAGGAGAGATGATTGTTGCAATGTTGTATTTAAATAAGCCAATTGGAGGTGATCTTCAAACTGCTTACCTTGCCTTCACCTTAGCTTTGATACCATGTTGAGAAATCAATAGGCTAGCAAATTAGGATTGATTTCTCTTACTTGATAATTGCTTCTAAATATTTGTTGACTTATTATTTATTTTTATTAAGTTCTCTCCATAAAACAATTACCAAAACATATAAAACATGAATATCACAATAGACAAAGAACACAAAAATGCAGGCTCCAAGCCAGGGAAAAACCCTACAAGGGGGAAAACCCAAGAAAACCCTCTTCTTATAGAATCATATCAAAGTGAGATATCCAAGACCCAAGACCAATACTTCCATAAAGACCCAAGTTAGCCCTCCTTCAATCCTTCTTCCAATAGGTCAAAGTCAACAAATTCAATGATGGTCAAACATCAGAAATTTGGTCATCTCCTGAAATTTCATCCCTGCAGTACCATATAAGTTGCCTCAAAAAACTTGCACATGTGGATAGAAGCTAGGGTAGAAAAACAATATTTATCTCTCCTTTGACTTTGCTCTCTCTCTCCTTTGACTTTCGCTGAAATTATTCTTCTTCTTGCACATCAATCGAAATGATGATTGATGAGAAAATGTGGTTGAACTTTCTTTTATTTATACATGTCTAGGAGATCGAATGATGAGCCTCAGAAATGGGTAACTATATGGGCTCATTTTGCCTATTGTTTCCATTTAATCCACCATTCTCCATAGTTTGTGCATGTTTTTTAATATATTTATGTCAATTGAGTGAATGGGGATAGTCACTTAACCACAAAGTCTAATGAGTGTTTATTGCAAATTTTTGGACACTTTTGGACCAAGGCCGGGCATTTATGAGAAAATTGGTAGCCAAATTCGAAAAAACAGGGCTGAGGACTTATAGGAGGGGTGTCTCCTGCATTAAATAACCCCTTCCTTGAGTTCTCCATCAACAACTCGAAGTACAACAGCCAAAAATGATGATTTCAAGGGGCAGCCGAGCAGGTCTAGTGAAGTTGTTGTTATCTGCAGTTTTAGGTAGCCGAGTTCCTAAATTTTAGGAGGAAACTTGGGAGTCCTCACTTGTATAAATAAGAAGGCCTCAGGCCTCAATATGTTAGCCATTTGATAGACTATTTTCACACTTTTGTGCAGTGTTGTATCCAGCTCATTCGAGCTCCTTTTGCAAACAATTTTGTGATGTAATTATTATTTTTTTAATCAATTAAAATGAATCCAACCTTGAACCAACTCTGATATTTCTTAGGGGGCTGTAGCTCTTGGGGTTGGGCCCAACCCAAGTGCCCAACACCTCCTTTGTGTATTTATATGTTTTTTCTTGCATTCTTGAAATAATTTCTGATGTTTAGGTTAAATATTGCTTTATTACTTAGGTTGTTTTTTATGATTAGGATAGTTGTTCTTGCTTCAGGTTGATTAGATAGTTTGTTGCAATAATAAGAAAATATCCGCAAAAAGGCTACCAAGCAGGCCTTGATCTCCTTTCTCCCTCCTTGGGACCATGAATTGAGACCAATGCACTCTTGCTGCCACCAAAACATTGTTTTTGCTTTCCAATGCAATTGCTAGTGTGAGATTTCGAGTTGGAGAAGTTGATATCAGTTGTATTTACATGCTTAGATTTTTCCTTGTTCAGTTTTCATAGCTTTCTTGCATAACTTCCTGTCCATTAAGTTTTGTTCAGCACTTTTCTTATTTTTAGGTCAGAATTAGGTTAAAACTCTGTTTTTTAGTTCTTACTTGGGTCAAATTTCAAAAGTAGGTATGCAGCTCACTTGAAAAACATTCCAGCTTATCATCCTTTCATCACACAACTTGCTCCAGTCCATCTCTCAAGATTCCTTCCACTCATTCGCCATACTTTCCCAAATTGCCCTAATTTCTACGTTTTTGTGCAAAATTGCTTTCTTATCCTTTGAACCAATCCAAACATCTCCTTCATGTTTGATATTCATTGACAGAGTCCTAGAACCCTCTAACACCTTCATCCAACCTTCATTTATTTTTCCCCACCATTTTTCCACCTCCAAACCTTCAAAAATCACTTTCGGCCTCCTCTTGTAGAACTTCCTGTAGATCCCCTGCAGCCTTCTTGTAGAAGTTCATGCGAGTGATTTTTCGAAATCTAATCACAATGGAAATCTCCAGAAGGGTACTAGGGATTTCTTAGGACCCCTCCACACCTTTCTCATCATCTACAAAAGCCAAATCCATCTCCCTTCGCCACCAAACCACTGGACAGTCACAAATAGTTAAAACACAAGCATAATAATTCTGCATAAAATTGCTCAAAAGTACAAAAAGATGGTTCTTCCACATTTTCCTTTAGAATTAGCGTAAGTACATGCATTTTACCTTGTCAGTAGTCCATGGCATCCATTTCAGTAGTTTCATCTCTTTTTCTTGCAAAAGTAGGGTTAGTGGGTAAAACTAGGGTTTGTTAGGGTTTGTGTTTCCTTTCAGCTTTCATCCTCTTTCTGCAAGTAGAATAGCCTCTTTTGAGTTAGCTTTCTTCCATCACAATTAAAATCTTCTTCTGAGAACTCATAGAAGTTAGCTTGAGCTCCTAGCGAACTTGTGCCAGTTGATCAAGTCACAGTCTGCAGTAAGAGCTAGTACTTGTGCATACAGCACCATCGCTTCCAAGTTTGTTACGAACTACTGGGTTGATAAAAGTAAAGTAGGGAGTCCCAGGAGTTGCAGCATCATTGCTGTAATATTGAAGCTCACCACCTTTTTGGCACCGTTGCCGGTGAAGAGTCAGAGTATTTGTGATTACTGCTTTTCTTCTATTTTCCACTGCAACATTCTGCTAAATAGTTTATTTCAGCAAGAGTAGAGTAGTTGTTTCATTTCCATTCTGCAATTTCATTTCAGCAAGCATAGATTAGACATTTCCTGCTTTCATTTCAGATCTGCAATTTCATTTCAGCAAGCGTAGATTAAACATTTCCTTCTTAAATTTCAATTCTACAATTTCATTTCAGCAAAAGTAGATTAGATATCTCCTGCTTTCATTTCAATTCTGCAATTTTCATTTCAGAAAGGTTTATTTTAGTTCGCTGCAATTTGTTGTTCAATCCATTTGAAGTTTTTGCAGGTACAAGCAGAAAAAGAAACACAAAAATTCAAAAATAAAGAGGTTCCCTTTCATGCCTTGTAGGAACAGAGACAATTCAGGAAAATCCTACCCAACACCCCCAACACATCACTAAGTCACCCTTCTCTCTTCTTTGGTGGCAGTGATCCAGAAGAACCTATAAGTGAACCTCCAGAGATATACGAAGATCCTATAACAGAAGAAGAGCAAGAAAACATTCCTCCTGAGACCATGGCTGAAAACAGAAACGGTAGAGGAAATGGGGAGAGAATAGGAGGTACCTTTCCCATCCAAGAGACCAATGGGGGCACAAAGATGAAAAACATAAGTCCCTCAGCCTTACCTCACTTCCATGGATTAACTACTGAAGACCCTGATACCTTCTTGTTTGAGTTTGTTGTCCTTTGTCGAACCTATGACTATGCAGAAGATGAGCAAAAGTTGAAACACTTTCCCTCTACCCTCAAGGATGCAGCACTACGCTGGTTCATGGGGTTACCTGGAAACAATATCACAACTTGGGCTCAGATGCAGCAAGCCTTTAATGACAAATATCGGGACTACTATAGGTCAAAGGATACAAAGGAAAAAATATTTCGAATGGCCATGGGAAGTGATGAATCTTTAGAAGACTATGAAGAGAGGTTTCAACTCAGTTATAAAAGGGCTAGGTGCACAGTTGACCCC
This sequence comes from Pinus taeda, assembly GCA_000404065.3. Lineage (NCBI taxonomy): Eukaryota > Viridiplantae > Streptophyta > Pinopsida > Pinales > Pinaceae > Pinus > Pinus taeda. The sequence goes on from APFE030675175.1 coordinate 269,511, forward strand.
GAATCTCTGAAGTTGGTTCTGCTCAGAGGAGTCCCTAAAGACCTTCTAGATACCCTCCATTTGCTAGCTAAGGGAGACATCTACCAGCTACCTTATGATGACATAAACACTGTGTTTAGAAACCATTCTAGGGCAGCCAAAAAAAGAGGTAGGGGAAGTCAACTTTTAGCTAGTACCCCCTTATCTAGTTCATTCCTTAAAAACGAATTTGCAAATCAGATGGAAGATTTCAAAAGCGAGATGAAACAGACTATTTCCATGCAAATGGATACCTTGCGAATCCAAAAGAAGCAAGAGGAAGCTAAGAGGGCCTTGGACATCTTCTGTCCCAGATGCACTAAAAAGCATCCTAGGAATGAATGTCCATTACACTCCATAGAAGTGTGTTTTGTCTGTGAAGAAGACCATCCTACCAATCAGTTTCCGTCCTTACCCAGATTTAAAGCTATGTAACAAGGGGTTGAAGGAGCCATTGAACCACTCTACTTCATGAACCAAAGGAGGCCACATGGACCCAGACCTTACCAGCAAGGAATGCAAGGGACATCCTAGACTTATTACAACCCCAATCAAGCCACTCCCATGCCTTCTTGGGGTCCCCCTGCTCATCCTTCCTGGTCCACACCCCCTCCTTGGTCGTATCCATCTCAATACCATACTCAACCAGCTGCTCATTCGTTTCATTCTCACGTTCAACCACAACCTCAGTGGAATGCACCTCATCAGGGGTGGAGGCCCCAATATAAATCTCCTCCTGCTCTTTTGCCTCCACCACCTGCTCAACCACAACCATTACCTCATGCTCCTCCAAGACAACCCCAAATACCTACTCAACCAAACCCGAACCCCAATAACAGATAGGCCCAGTAGGTATATACTGAAGAGACAACATGTCCAACCTATGTTGTAGAGATTCAAGAGATTAACCTACAATCTGGGAAGGTTCTTCTAGATAGCCAACCTCCTCCTAAGAAGGATGAGGAAAAGAAACAGGGAAGTGAACCAAAAGCCATTCCACCCCTTCTTGAGAGACTAACTGGAACCACACAACCGACCCCAGAAGAAACTGAACTTCTGGGAGAATTGAAACAGTTATGTGTAAAAATACCCCTTCTCCAAGCCATAAAGGATGTGCCTATATACAACAAGATGATCAAGGAGAATTGCTTCAAACACCCAGGCAGGCGAAAGAGAGATGCCCCAACTGTCAATGTCATAAGACAACTGTCCAGTATGATGTTGGGGCAGCTAATTTGTCTGAAATATCTAGACCCTGGGAGTCTTGTAGTCGATGTCCACATCAATGGCACCATAATTCCCCATACCTTGATTGATCTAGGGGCTGCCATTAATGTGATGACCAGGGACACTATGCTCAAGCTCAACCTTCAGGGTTCCCTAAGAAAGACCTCAACAGTACTGCAGTTAGCAGACTGCTCCACTGTGACCCCTGAGGGGATTATGGAAGGTGTCATGGTGTCTATTGATTCCTGGGAGTACCCTGCTGATTTCTTGGTTCTCCAACCAAAAGCAAAGCTCACTGGGTATCCTCTCATCCCGGGAAGACCTTGGTTGGCTACTGCAGATGCCTACATTAGCTGCCGAGCTGGGAACATGACAATCAAGAATGGGCATATGTCCAAGCAGCTAGTCCTCTATCCTCCTACCCAACCTCTACTGGAACATGATTTACCCCTCTAGTTGGAGGAGGAAGATGAGGATGAAGTCTATTCCGCACCATTGTGTATAGTCGAAACTACCATGGGGGGTCCATAAACCGAGGATGATCTTATTGAGAACTTGATTTAAAATCCACCCCCCAGTGTGTGGCCCTTAGAAGAGTTGGTGGAAGAAACCCAAGCTAATCCTCTAGTTGACCTTTGTGTGGCTGATCCGACCTCCCACCAAGTCAAGAACGTGGAATTTTGCCCAGAAAAAACTTTGAAGATCAACTCATCCTTGTCCACCTCTCAGGAGAAAGAATTGTGTAGCTTATTGAAGAATCACTTGGATGCTTTTGCTTGGAGTTATAAGGAGATGAAAGGAGTCCACCCTTCCATCGATACTCATCACATTTACATTAAGGAAGATTGTGAACCAGTTAGGTAGCCTCAAAGGAGGATTAATCCAGCCCTTAAGGACATTGTCAAAGAAGAACTGCAAAAGTTGTTGGATGCAGGATTCATCTACCCCATCTCTGATAGTGAATGGGTTTCTCCTTTGGTGCTAGTGCCAAAGAAGAATGGGAAGTTGAAAATCTATGTAGATTATCAGGAACTGTACAAGGCCACCAACAAGGACCATTTCCCTTTGCCTTTCATAGATCAAGTGTTAGATGGATTGGCAAGGAAGAAGTTCTTCTCTTTCTTAGATGGGTTTAGCGGGTACAACCAGATCCAAATCAGCCCGGAGGACTAGGATAAGACCACTTTCACTTGTCCATGGGGTACTTTTGCCTATCGGGTCCTTCCTTTTGGATTGTACAATGCTCCCGCCACTTTCCAGGTAGCAGTACTAAGCATATTTGTTGAACTGGTTCATGATTCAGTGGAGTTCTATATGGATGATTTTAACCCTTATGGTTCTAACTTCCAAGAAGCTTTGACTAACATGGAAAATTTTTAGCCAAGTGTATTGAAATGAACCTATCCCTCAGTCCTGAAAAATGTGAATTCCTAATGACTGAAGGGACCGTGCTAGGTCATACAATTTCTCAGCAAGGATTACAGGTGGATCCCAACAAGATTGCTATCATCCAAAGAGTCCCACCTCCTCAAAAGGTAAGAGATGTTCAGAGTTTTCTAGGTTTAGCAGGGTTTTATAGAAGATTCATTAAGGATTTTAGCAAGCTAACCTCTCCATTGTTTGGTCTTTTGGGGAAGATGTTGATTTTATATGGACTAACAACTATCAGGAGGCTCTGGATGCCTTCAAAGGTAAGCTGGTAACTACCCCAATCTTAGGAGGTCCAAATTGGGCCCTACCTTTCCACATTCACACAGATGCCTCGAACAAAGCAATAGGAGCAGCCTTAGGGCAAGTTGAAGAGAAGTTGCCTTATGCCATATATTTTGTCAGTAAAAACCTGTCTAAGGTAGAATTAAACTACACTGTAACTGAAAAGGAGCTCCTAGTTGTAGTCCATTCCCTAAACAAGTTCAGACACTACATCACTGGTTATCAAACATTTGTACACACTGATCATGCTACAATTAAGTATTTGATGAATAAACCAGATGTAAACGCTCGTATCATTAGATGGTTACTTTTATTGCAGCAATTTGATTTGACTATTGTTGATAAGCCAGGTAAGGAAAATGTTGTTGCTGATTTTCTGTCTAGACTAGATCTGCCTACAGGTGAAGAAGGAATGGTGGATGATCAAATGCTAGATGAACACTTATTTGCTATTTCAGTACTCTCTCCATGGTTCGCTGATATAGAAAATTACTTCGTTTCAGCACAGTTCCCGCCACACTTGTCCTCAAAAGAGAAGAGCAAGACCGTGAGGAAAAGCGCCC
>APFE030675175.1:288345-309557 GCA_000404065.3 Pinus taeda
CGATGTGATCTTTCACTTCTTGAACATTTTTCTTCTTGATATGCCCTTCTATCTTGATAGTTTGAGGAGTGGTAATTCCGACCAATGAATTACAAGATATTATTGGATTCATTTCTTCTTTCTGATGTGATATTTAACTTCTTGCACCTTTTTCTTCTTAATATGTCCTTCTATCTTGAGAGTTTGAGGAGTGTTAATTCTTGCCAATGCTTTACAAGATATGGTCGGATTCATTTCTTCTTTCTCTAGGGTTGGGTCCTGGCGTATATCCTCTTCTTTTAATGTTTCTTGATCCTTTTCTTCCTCCTGTTCATACTCTATGTAAAATAATTTCTTCTTAGCACACTTATGACATTTAGTACATTTGCTATCACAATTGTAACAAAGCCCTTTTTCTCTTTTTTCTTCCAATTGTTGTGGTGTAAACCTTGTAGGTTGTGGAAGGCTAGGAGAAGAAACACTTTCATAATTATAGTTGTGAGTGGTGGAATTCATTGTTTCCATAATTTCGCTTTCAATTTTTCTTGCCCACCTGAATGCCTTCTCCAATGAATCAGGTTCCCAAAGACGAACCTCATGTTGAATGTTATCCTTTAAAGTACCTATGAAGACATCAATCCTTTTCTTCTCTGGAATATCATTTACCTTTATATTCAATTTTTGAAAGTCCTCAATGTGCTCTACCATTGAACACTTTTGTTTGAGATTTATCAATTGGCTAAAGAAAGTGTTTCTCTTCGTATCCTCATAGTGTGCTATCATTTCCTCTGTGAGAATTGACCACGTGACAAGTGGTTTACAAGAACAAAGCCCTTTATACCATAAAAATTGATTCGGTTCTAAATAATTAGATGCAATATATACCTTTTGTAATAGTGGTGCACCATGTAGATCAAAATATTTTTCCATTTGTAGTATCCAATTTACTAGATCCTTGCCATCAAACTTCCTCATTTCATGTTTTCTTGATTTTAGGAGCTCGATCTTGAAACGACTGTAATTCTGTAGTTTCGGATCTTCTAGTTCTGAAATTGTGATCTACAATATTCCTCTGTGTCCTCTTTCCAATGCCACTAGCCTGATCAAAATTGGATTCCCAAGAAAGAGTTATGCACGATCTCCCAAGATGCCCTAATTATATACCTTTTAAGAAGAGTGTACTTGTATGAAGTGCCACATGTCACTCTTTTAACCTCTAGATCTTAAAAATATACACAAGAAACTAAATTCCGTCCTCTTTCTGTAACTTCTTACGAAATTTCAATCTGTTGCTCAGAGAGACAGTTATGATGATTTTCCCAAGGTGACCTGTTTGGATTGTAATTCGGGGGTCTGCCAAAACCCTAACTTCCTCAAACTATATTTCCAAAACCATAGCAAGACAAGATCTGAAATTTGGAGCCAAGGTTCAAACAGATTTCTTCTCAAATGGGTCTTTGTTTTAGCTTCTGAAACTTTGTAGCGAAAGAGTTATAGCGAAAATCCCACGATGACCTGTTTTAGTTGAAATTCTGGAACTTGCAAAAACCTTAACTTCCTCATATCATATCTCTGAAAATATAGCGAGACAAAATCTGAAATTTGGACCCAAGGTTCAGTGCAATTTCGTCTCAAATGGGTTTTCTTTTCGCTCCCGAAACGTCATAGAAAACAAGTTATAGCGAAAATTCTGCAATGACCTATTTGGAGCAGTGAAACCCTAAAATCCAAAGCTTTGATACCAAATGTTATGAAACCAGCTCACAAAAAGATAGAAAAGATAGATCAACGCCTTAGAACTAAGCCTCTTTGAGGGGGAAACCTACTTTACATTACACAAATGAACAATTCTTGGATGATACAAATGACAAGGCCTCCTTTCTATATATAGGAGTCTAAAGGGTCATAATATAATCAGAGCCAACATAACAATAATAATGTAAGGCACAATAATAACAATAGTGGGCTTTTATGGGGCATAATAATAACAATATGGGGACTACATGGGAAAAATAATATAATAAGGGGGTTATACTAATAACAATAAGGGGTTACACTAGTAGTATAGGGACCTAACACAACATCAAGCCAAAGAAACCCATAAAACAAGAAGACAAGCAAATTGGCATTAATTTCCCTTTTGTAGTGTCTCTCAACCTCAAGTCAAAGAAACTCTTAAATTAAGAAGACAATCATAAAGACAACTAAATTTTTCTCTTAAAACAAAATCTAATTTTAGACTCAACAACAAGGCTTGAAACCGTTACAACAAATCTCATCATTTCAAATGCAGGAATTTAACCTAGGTGGAAAGGATAGAAAGCATTCCTCCCATTCACCCAAGTTACACCAATTAACAAACCATTCTCTGTGTTTATTAAGTGTTTTTTAAATATTTAAGAATTCAATCCAATAATATTAGTCAAAATATAGATGACATTGTCCCTTGAGGATAATAACATTGGTATATAACCCTAAATCATTGGCAAAGGTTCATTCCCATTCCACTCAGTCATAGTATTTTCATACATTATACTAAGTAGTTTTCACACATTATACTAAGTAGTCATCATACGCTCAAGGATTTAGTTCCATCTAAAGAAAAAATAAATATAACTTGTCTATGAAGACACCATTATAGAATTCTACAATGGCATCATGATTCATGGTTATCTTCACATGGTATTGATTGGCAAGTGGGAGCATGCTAATATGGATGGATTGAAATTGAAAGGGTGGATAGCAGAACATTGGGAGCCAATTATCCACTACAAGCCGAAGATTAGTGTATTACTTAATAATTGGTATTGTTTGCATTTCTTGCATTCTGAGGATGCTGGAAAAATTCTCAATACCCCATTGGTGCATGGGAGGAGTTTTCCATCTTTGCAACTCTATTTTGTGGGCTTCAATCTGATATTGACGGTTTCGTAGAGGAAAATGATATGGATTAAGCTACCGAGGCTACCCTTGGAACTATGGACTCAACAGGTACTGGAGCATATTGGGAACTCCATTGGAAAATTTATTTATCTGGAGGAATGCAATTTAATTGGTCTGGATAAGCGGATGGCATGGATTTTAGCGGAAGTGGATTACACTAGTGGTCTTCTTGCTGAATTGGGTCTCTCGTGGGGTGTATCGCGTATGCGCTAACGTATAGATTATTGGGGCATCCCACTCAGGGGTCTGGGGTGCCATGGGACAGGAAACCTGATTGAAAATTGCATGCGGAGGTATGGGGGTTCTTCTCAAAGGCAACATACAATGGTATATATGTATTTAGAGCATAGGGATGGGACCTCGGGTAAGGAAGCGATGTTAGCCACTATCCCCGATGATGTGCAATCGGTGTGTAGGGATGGGACCTCAGTTAATGATGCGATGCCGACCTCTATTCCTGTTGTAGTTCATCCAGTGGCTCTAGGTACTGATCTATATTCCGAAAATGCAATGTCCTCTTCCATTCTTCCAAATATAGGCTCTCAGATTGGGGGTAGAGATTATAATATTTATAAACCGGGGGGGTGTATTAGAACCACAATTAACACCATTTTCAAATCTTTTCATTTGGGAGGGTAAATTGTGACTTTCTTATATTTTTAAAACTCCCCAAAACACACGTCCAGTCCTTTGTAAGTTGGTCTATATGTTCTTCGGAACCTAGGGTTGATTATGGCCTTGACAACATGGATGGATTATTCTGCCCATCAACTAAACCTCTATCTCCTGTGATTAGATTTCGGTCTTATTCGAGAGATCTATCCCCTCAAAATTCCGTCGGTAGTGATATTGAATTCCTAAGGAAAAACCTGGCTCTAGATGTAAAGCCTTTAAGCATTCACTCGAATTTGAATTCCCCGGGTTATCCCTCCATTAGTCTCGGTTCTTTGATGAATGTCACTGTTAGAAAGAAGCAAAGAGGCCATTATAAATTGGCCTCATCTAGGGAACCTAATACAATTGGTTTATGACTAAAATTCATTGATTGTCTGGATTCTCATAAATTCGATTCCCTCAATACAACTGATGTGCATGCTCTTGGAGATTATTCGTCCGTTGTAACCTCCCCTCCATGAAAGTTATGTCTTTAAATATATGGGGTTTGGGGAATACCTCTAAATTCCCTGTGAAAATTGATTAGGGATTAAGGACCATCTATCATCTTCATTCGAGAGACTATGGAGAATGGGAAAAAGGCACAATCATATTTTTTAAAACTATGCCAAGGATGGAGTTTTTGTGTGATCGATGCCCTTGGTCTATTTGGGAGTTTGGCTATTATGTGGGATCCATAGGTGGTTAATTTTCGGGCCTTTAAAAATTTTGCAGGTATATTTCTCATTGGTTTCTCTAGAGGATCTAAGCTCCACTTCCACATTTTAAATGTACACGCACCATATGACTCCAAATCAAAGTTCTAGAACATAATAGACATATGTGGATTGTTAAAGATTGGATTTCTTATATTGGCCGAAGATTTAAATTTGATATGTGGATTGTGAAAATTATGCAATTGCGGTCAAATTCCACTTTGGATAGCTCATATGATGAAGATAATAATTGCAATAGATTCCTCTTTTTGAGAGGACCAAAATCGACCTAAAGATCACCTTATTTGGACAAGTAGAAGTTGGTTTTTGAATTTATTTATTTATTCATGTATATTGGATTGCGTCAGCCCTAAGCACATGTTCAATTAGACAGGTCGGCTTTAACATCAAGTGGACCCTCATGAAATCCTATAAATAGAAGAAACCTCAAGCTCATTTTGTCACATTGATCAAGTCATCTTCTCTTCTCTTATTGTCTTGGTTCGCACAGGTCTGATGGAGGAAAGTTTGCATCTAGGGTTTCTGGCTCTTGGACGCTGGCTCGTAACTAAGTTTTTTCGTCCCTGGACGCTGGCACAATATGGTCTAGAGAGTGTCCCGGAAGTCTTGGACTCTAGCATAGAGTGTCTAAGGGAGCGTCCAGGAGGTTAGGGTTTCCGTAGTTTAGTTTGGATCTTGGGCGCTCGCACAGAATGGTATAGGGAGAGTCTAGGTTGTCATAGACGCTGACACATTAACCTAAAGGGAGCATCCGGGCTACCAAAAACACTCGCATAGAATCTTGAAGGGAGCATCCAGGTTTTGAGGCAAATTTGGGTGAGTTTGGTCCCCGGACGCCCGCACACAGTTCACCTAGGAGCGTCCAGATCTTTCTCAGACGCTCGAACACAATATCTCTGCATGCATCTGGGACCTAAAGATGAGTTATTAGTACACGACAGTGTTCAACACAGTGACAAAAGTATTCAACAGTGGACTACAGTAAGTGACAACACATTGCAGTCCTCAGAATCAGGGTTTTGATTATAAGCATGATTAGATTCATTTCATGGATATCATAGTTGTTTTGTTGCATAGATAAAGTTATGGATCAATGTACTCTTTTTTGCTTAATCATTTGATGACAATATAAGAAGAAGAAGATTTTCAAGGGTCTTCCCCATGGTGGGTTTTGCCCTGGTCTCGAACCAATCCTGGTGTCTTTATGTGTGCATTATTTTCTTCTATTGTTCCTTTATGTTCTGCTGCATTGATGATGATGTTGTTCTTTCTACTTAGTTACATATGCTAATGAATAATGGTGTAGATCTAGATAATGTAATGATGATATGGGGTGAACTTAATGTATTAATGAATAAATGAAATTATCAAAGCAAAGAACAATGTAGCTCTATAAAAAATTAACAATCAAGGGGTCAAAATGCAAAATGGACCCAATGGGGCAATACTTTAAAGAGTTATTGGTCGAATCATTTAGTAGACATATTGTCGATTCCACTTATTCCTACCTAGAGAAATGGGTGCACTAGCCTGTATGGGATTTCTAAACAATTAGATAGATTCATGGTTCACAAAAATTTGCTAGAAAAATAAGGATTAATGTGAACATGGGTCACGCCATTGAATTTACCTGATCATGCTCCTATATTCCTTCAATGGCAGGGTGAATCTGATTGGAAAGGAAATCCATGTAAATTTAATCCTACTTGGTTAAAAGATATGGAATTTGAGCACATGGTCCGAGAATTGTGTTCTAAATCGATGTATCAAAAGGAGATTTACCATATGATGTGGTATGTTGGAAACTCTTTGAGCTTAAGAAGGTGGTTCGACATTGAGTTCGAGAAGAAAAAAAAAAAGAGTCATATTAAAGAATTATTTGAGATTGACTGGGAACTAGAGGTGATTGTTGATCCATCTAAACCAAGGTATTTCTCTGAAGCTAATAAACGAAGGTTATTGGAATTAGAAAGGAGAAGTCAGTCTATTTTATATCAGTAAGAAGACGAAATGCAGCTTATATTTCGTGCCATATGGATTGCAGGGGGTGATTAAAATACTAATTTTTTTCAAAACTTTGCTACTCAGTGGAGGCGTGAAAATACTATATGGGGCCTGGAGGATGAATCAGGCCGAAATATCTCAACGCTGAAAAAAACTCCACGAAGAGGCAATTTGTTACTTTGGGAATCTGTATCGTGCTAGGGACAGGGTGGGCTTCGACAATCAATTGAGGAACCTTCAAGCATATCTGAATGTGTCTAATACCGAGGATAATGCAAACATATGGAGGTCAATTACCATTGATGAATTGGTATCAATCTTAAGATCATTTGCTAGGGACAAAAGCCTCAACCCTGATGGTTGGCCAATGGAATTACATCTACATTTTATGGATATCATGGGATCATAATCGCTTCTACTTGTTGAAGAATCGTGGATCACCTATAAGATTTTTGACGCTCTAAACTCCACTTTTATTGCATTGATCTTAAAAGTTTCAAAGGCAAAATCATTCATGGATTATCGACTTATTTCACTATGCAATATTGGTTATAAATTACTTCGAAGATTATTACTATGCAGTAAAAGGATCACCCACTGAAATATATTGCTCCTGAACAATTTGATTTTTTAAAACATAGACAAATTCGAGATGTTGTGGAAATTGCACAGGAATGTATGAACTCCGTTAAGGTAAAAAAGAAGGATGCATTGCTATTGAAATTAGATCTGATCAAAGCATATGATTATGTTGACTAGTGTTTTCTGAGGATGGTATTACATAAGATTGGACTCTCTGTGGAAGTGGTTGAATGGATTATGGCGTGTAAAACCTCTGTTAATTTCACTATATTGATTATTGGGGTGCTTCAAAAATTCTTCAAGGCCTCTATGAGGTTGAGGCAGGATTTTTCTTTATCCCCCTGTTATTTTTGCTTGTTATTGATGGAATGAATAGGTTGATTATGGAGGCTCAGCAACAGGGTTATTTCTCGAGGGTCCAAATCACTAAAAACATCTCCATTACCAACTTAATATTTGTGGACGATGTTTTAATATTTGGAAAGGCCTTTGTTGTAGAATGGAATTATTTGCATCTTATTATTCTCTCTTTTGGTCATGCATCTAGTTTATATATGATCAAAACAAAATCTATATTGATTGATGTGTCTATGAAGCCGAACATTGTCTCTCAGATTGTTGAATCATTTGCAGTTGAGGTGGCCCCATTGAATCGTGGTTTCAAATTCCTTGGTTTCCAGTGTCCACTTGAAACCAAACAATCATGGCATTAAAGATTGGAGTTTCCTGATCGAAATATTTGAGCGCAAATTGACAAATAAGTGGATGACAATTGGGGTCAGTTTGATTATGGTAAAATCAGTCTTGCAAAGTACCTTTGTGTACTAGATGCATCTTTATTTATTGTCGTGCAACATCATCAACCTAATAAATTCCATTATTTCAAAATTCATTTTGGTTGGTTCCAATGATGTAAAAAAGAATCATCTTGTTTGCCTGGATGACATCTCCAAGAGGAAAGAGCGCAGGGGATGGGGTATTAAGAATATAGAGAAATTTGGATGGCGATTAGGTGTAAATAGCTGGTGGCATGCATTATTTGGTATTTGGTAATGACATCTGGCAAAGTATCATAAAGGAGAAATACCTCAAGAATTTGACCATTTTTTATTGGATAAAGGATGGGGCACAGGTTCCATGCTCGGTCTCATACATATGGAATGTTTTGATGAAAATCATACATTGTTTTATTGGGAATTTGAGATGGGAGATTGGTTCGGGCTTACTCATGGAGATTGGGCTAGATCCTATTAGGGGCTTCACTAGATATTAAACTTTTCCTATTTCACTTATTAGATACATACATAATTTGGGCATATATTATATAACTATGATTCAATTAACAGTTGGTTCAATTCGTCAATATCCTACTTGGATTAGCTCATGGCAATTGGGTATATTTGGGGAATTGGCTGAGATTTGGGACATGTGCGTACACAATTTCACAATGGTTGGCATCACTCTGAGGGGGAAGTAGATAAATACACTTGGGAGGGTAAGATTGTTCAGTAGAAAATCACTGGCAGAGATGCATACAATTATATTACAATGGTGCAACATAATAGGGAGGAAAAAGGGAGGTTAAAAAAACATGGAATTGGGACCTCCCCTTAAACCTAAAATGTTTCGGGTGGCCGACCTGGCAGAATAAAATATTAACCTAGGATAATTTATGTCGAAGGGCCTTCATAGGACCTAGCAAATGTATATTGTGTTTAAGGGCCCTTAAGGATGTGGCTCAAATATTCTTGAAATGTCCATTTTGTTGGCATTATGGCTAATGTGTTGTCCTTGATGGCAACCTATTTGATAAAGATGTCAAAATTGTGATAACAGGATGTTTATACAGAGTGATACAGATGCCATAGCTAGTATGAACAAAAAGGATAATTCAGTGACAAATGGATGGTAAAGGCAAAGTTTGAGAAAGTATAAATAGGTCATGTGAAGCAATGTCATGTACATACTCGCATACATAATCCACACCATGATAATTTGAATACTAGGGGCCTTTACCATGGTATTGGCCCATAGTAATGGGTGCGTCAATGATTATTTGATCCCATCAAAGAATATTTACACCATAACCAAGGTATTAGCTAAGGCAAATACTATAAAGAGATGGAGATCAAGGTGTTGGATGTGCAAGTATTGAGTTGTCTATGAATGATTTGATTTGAAACATGTGTGCACCAGCGAACAAGGAGAAGACTCATATATGAAATATGTTGACATATATGCTTGATTGATTTACTTGTTGCAAATGTCTAAGTAGCTAATATTGTTGAAACTGTGATATTGTGATCTAAATGATTTGTTCAGAAATCTGTAGTACTGACAGTGAAGGTTGTGGAAAGTGAAATTGTGCTTGAAACGAAAGTTTTACAGATCGGTACTAGGTGTGATACAGATCTGTCACTGTAGGATCACATATATTTTCTGCGAAATAATTTTTAAGTTTATGCATACATGTACGTGGGTTTTGTGAATTATAAGCGCATACATACGCGGATCAATTGCAAGGAAATCACGTATGCATTTCAAAGTTTTGTAGTGTGACTTGTTGATTATATTTGATCATTTATGTTCTGTTTGATGTTGTCTGTTGATGATGTCTCTATCTTGATAACATGTGTTTGAAAGTATTGGTGGGGTTAAGTTGGCTATGAATGTTAATTAGTGATGATGCTATAGTATGGTGATCTATGTTTGATTCAATAATCTATCATTGGTTCAAGTGATATGTGACTGATAAATGACCTATATATATGATTCAGTGATTGATGATTCAATATTCAATATTCTGAGATCTGTACGCAGGTATTATACAGAGGAAACATGTATATACACGAGTCTTATTCAATACAATTGCGTAAAGAATTTGATATTTATTATTTCTAGTTGGGTTCTGTATTCAGTGATTTGATACTTCAAAATTTCAATTGATTTGCAGTGTGACATTATCTCAGATTCAGTGCTTGAGTTTGTTTGGATTTATGATTGATATGGGCACAGTTTGAAAATTTGATGGAAAGTGGCCTAAAAGTTGTGTGATGATTGTTTAATAGGTGGATCTAGTCTGAAATATTCTGAAAAGTGGTCCAAAAAGAGTTGAGGGTTGCAACCTTCAAAAAGGGGGTAGTGTTATCTGTTATTGAATGTTAGTTTTGTTGTGCTAATTTCAATTACAGATTTATAAACATGTGCTTGTTCATTGCTTCCTGTGCATGGTTCTCTCATGGTGATTGTGATTGTAAACATTTAAATTTTTATCAAGTTTTAAGTGAAAGACATGAACAAAATAGCTTCAAAAACAATTACTGAACAACAAACATTCAAAGTACAACAAACCATCAACAAGATCATTTAACACAATGTTTTGATGAAGGATTTCACCCCTCTTGGGCTACATCTCCTTGGTCCAACTTCCATGGCTTGGGCCTTTGTGTTAGCTCAATATGGAAAAAAATGTTGACCAATGTGTTCATAATGTCCAAATTAGCTAGGGACACCTTTTCCTCGACTCAATTTGGTCAAAAACTACTCCAGTTATGGCTCAAACAGTCTTTCCCTACAATTTATCCTCAAAACCTGGAAGAACTCCAGTTAGGGCTGCTAAATTTAGGGTTGTTACCAAAATAGTGGAGTCCTTTAAAAGTCCATCGTTTTAAACTTAATGTTAATTACAGATTCACTAAATGTTAAACCGAGATTAGTTGGAGGATTAGCACTAATTGCACGGATAAGTCCGACTACTTTCTAAAACTGATGGCAGTCCATGTGGAGGGCTCACATGATGTGGTAATCGTTTGTTAGCGTTGTCCACCGGGTTAACTAACCATAACCACAAACCATGACCTGGTGGTTTCCGTGTGGTGTCACATGACAACCCTTAACCATCGTGGTGAAGGTTTACGTTGGACCGTCGGAGGTCAACATAACCATGTGCTCCGTTGCTTGTTCACATGTTTTGTGATAACCGTCAGCGTTAAGGTTTATGGAACCGATGGTATTAACTATTTGGTAACCATGGGCGCATTCGCATGGGGAGGGTTGGCCTACGGGCTGGTCCTCCCATAACCTCCAACCTTGAAGCCAACACAAGTTAAATATATATGTGCCACTATAACGGTTAAGTGGTCACTAGTAGCAGAGGTGGTAGAGAGTCTTGGACTGTGTAGTGGAGGTCGCAGGGTCAAACCTCGATGCCTCCATAATATTTTTGTTGAACTGTCCTCTGCCTAGGTCGTTGGGAGGTGCCACGTGGCGGCTTCCGGACTTGCCACGTGGCATTCTCTCATTGGTCCAAAACTAACCAATATAAATGCGCCACATCACCAATATGAAACCTAATAAGAACATGACACTTGTCGCACTGTGATTAGATGTTGACCATCCATTGACCCTGCCTAATCACTTGCCACATCAGCGGTACAAACTGCTGACTGTGCAGTGACTAGGCATTTTTTTTTGCAAATTTCCCCTATTTAGCAAAGCGAACAGAACTCAATAACTTCTTCATACGAACTCGGTTTTCAGTGAAATGAGTTGCATTAGGATCATTTTTCTGAAACGGACGCGGTCGTTCAGGTTTCGAGCCATTCTAAGAAATTTGGTAACTTTTATTTTTGAGCTAAATATTGAGCACCTGATCATTCCTCCCCACTAGAAGCCTTTTGGACCCCAAAAGATACTATCAATTGTTCAGCAGGTGAGGGTACAACTCCCTCACCTTCTCGATCTGCAGCCATTTGCCTTTAGAAGGCTTTTGTCCCTTGAGTCCCACTCTAAGGTATTCAACATCCCCTCTTTTCGAAGTCCTAGTTCTTTGTCAAGTATGAGATCTTGTTGAAGTTCATCAAGATATTATGACGTGAAATCATCTATTGATGGTAGCTAGACATGCTCTCCTTGATCATCAATCAAAGGAGGCTCAAACAATCTCAAATTCTCAACATTAACAATAGAGTATATTTTCATATGAGGAAAATCAATCTTAAATGCATTGTTACCAATCTTTTCCAGAATTTTAAAGGGACCATAACGGATTGGTTTAAACTTTTTACCTTCCCTTTGAAGTCTCTTTTTGCTAATATATGACCAAACTTTGTCTCCAACTTGAAATTTGTGATCAATCTAGTGTTTGTCAAGCCTTGCCTTATAGCTACTTCGAATTTTCTCAAGTTGTTCCTGCATTGTATGATGTATCAACTAAATTTTCTCTATGAACTCCCTTGCCTTATCGATGTCACTGTGACCATCGATGGCAACATCTTTCTCAAAGATGAAGTCCAATGACAATCTTGGCAAGTACCCATAACATGCCTCAAATGGCGATGTGTTTGTGGAAGAATGCTTTGCCCTGTTGTATGCATGTTGTATGTAATGCAACTATTCATCCCACAACTTGGGATGTTTGCTACAATATCCTCTAAGAAGATTAATGACTATTCTGTTGACCACCTCGATTTTTCCATTTGTTTGCGGATGAAAGGTTGTACTCTTCTTCAACTTTGTGTCCATCATGTCCCACAAATTTGACCCAAAATTCGCAACAAATCGGGAATCTCGATCACTTACAACAGAAGTAGGAAGACCAAAATGAACCCAAATGTTTTGGAAGAAAAAATGAGTTGTTTGTTCATTTGTAATTTTCTTTTTACATGGTGTTAGTATACACATTTTGTTGAACCTGTCTACAACTACATACAAGTAATCATGACCTTTCCTTGACAATGGAAAACCTCCTACGAAATTCGTTGAGATACTCTCCCATGGATGTGAAGGTACCAGAAGTGGAGTGTGCAATAGAAGTTTCCTATTGCTAGGCTTACTTGTTGCACACAAAGAACATCCTCTTATGAAACGAGAAACATTATCAAACATGCGTGGCCAATAACAATACCTTTGGAGATTTGCTATTTTCTTGCCTACACCAAAGTGTCCAGCAATCAATGAAGTGTGCACCTCCCTTACGATATTGTTTCTTTCTCCCTCTGGAATACACAACTTGCCCAAATGATACAACAAACTATTATGTACATGATAATCCAACTCTTCAATTTGGTTTCCTTGACTCAAGCTTGCATACACATATTGAAATTCACTATCATATTCATATTGTTCAATATAACTTTAATGCAAAACATAATTTTACTTAAGTATAACAGATGAATTTACAATAGCCCTTGAAAGCATATCAGCAACCTTATTGTAGATTCCCTTTTTATACCTGATAACCAAATGAAACTATTGTATAAAACCCATCCATTTGAAGTGTCGTGATTGCTGCAACTTTGATTGTGACTGTAAGTACTGCAATGGTTGATGGTCGGTTTGGATAATGGTCTCCTTTCCCATCAAGTAGTGTTCCATTTTTTGACACTTTTGTTAGATGATCCAAAATACAAAATTCATATTTCACAAAGTTAGGATAGAATATTTATTTATCTAGAATATTTAATTAAATATTGGAGACACTTAGAAATAGAATATTGTTGTAAAAGATCTGACATCTAGAATAATGTCGTATCTTGGGCTCCAATTTAGGAGTAGAGTTAATAGATTGGTTAGAATGGCATTTATTGTAAATGGACACTTATTAATTTAATAAGTAGTCCATAACTAGAATAGGTTAGGAAATTAAGCCTATATGTAGCTCATTCTCCTGATTGCAATTGAGTTGGTGTGTGTGTGTGTGTAAACTCTTGCAAAATTATTATGTAATTTCTTTTCTGATTAATAAAATTGTGTGCCTGAGAACACTTCTGCTATTATTGTGGTATCAGAGCTACAGCAATGCAACTGATGTGAAGAGGAGATTCCAGCTCTACAAGTTCTTGGAAAACTCCATTGAATTAATCAACAAATGATTGGTATGGAAATTGTCCAGTTTTTTGTTTAAAATGAAAAGAAATTTTATCATTGATTTTAGATTTTTAAATCTGAAAATCATTTTTTTTTTTAATTGCCTCTGTATCTTGAATTTATGTTATTGCGCCGCTTCATCCACCCCAAAATGTGATCAAAGGATCAATTCTCCATCACATATGGTCTTTATGCGTCCCTCTACGCTTCTGCAAGGCACTGGAAAGAGTATGAGAGTTAGTAGAAGGGTCAAAATTAAAGGAATTCTGAAAATTACTTGCAGATCAGAATTTAATATCTCGGGATCTTCAACAGCACTAGAACCATTGAATTTATTGACTCTTTGTACCGATTCTGGAAAATGAAACACTCTTTCATGCAACGGGCAATTCTGCTTCCATTGGAGCATATTGCATTCACATCCTGATTCAAGGTCATTTCATGGATGACCAAATCTCCAGCCAAACAGTCATTGGCCAAGATAAATATCTTCTCCTCTCTCATTTGAATTCACTTCTTAATCTTTCCATTAGTCTCAAGGATATGGAACCGTAGTTGCCCATTTTTGTCACTGAGAATCTTTTTCTCATTGCGTCTCAATTGTATCCAAGCAATCTCCCCAGAGCAACTTATGATATGAAGCAAATCCTTCGTGTTGCACCATTTCGATGTCTTCATTATTACTTTCATTGTAATGTATCTCAAATAATATTTTTCCATCAATATTTCGGGCTCTAGCGGCTTCAATGTGAATCCATGTTCATCAGTCAAGACCAGCCCATACTGAGCTAATTCACTGACATTTTGTACACATATTTCTTTCAGACAATTACAATCCCTTCCCTTTCAACACTTCTTCCCTCGATTTTGCATCTCCAAATGGATTCAATTTTGGTCGAGGCCTCGGGGCCACTTCAGGTTGTGCATTGGGACTACCAGAACGGCTAGAATGTAGTATACCTAAGGGGAATTATATGGGGTTTAGAGGGAGGTACCCAAGGGAATAATGTAATAATGGGATGGGCCATAGTAATAAATAAGGTTTTTAACCCATATCATGTTAGGGACCACAAGTAGTTAACAATAATGTAATAATCCCATGGTATTAGATAGATGGTATTGAGGGAACCATGGTAATCACCAATGTTATTGTATGTATGAGGCCTATATAGAGCCTAGAGACTCCCCATTGAGAGATGTGAAAGATTATTGTATGAACAAGCATATGGCTTGTGGAGTGTTCTCCTTCCTTAAGAAGTGAATGTATGGTGTTGCCCCACCTTAAGAGTTTGATATTAATAAAGTGAAGCATTTCCATATTCAGATCTTGTTATTCTTGGGTTTATTTGTATTATCATATATTTTTGGATTAGATCTATAACAAGTGGTATCAGAGCTTTGTGCCACTACCTCACTGAAATCTTCCAAAGGGAGATATTGCTGATTTAAAAATCAGTTGGGTTGCAGACATTTTTCGGGGCGGCGAGTTTGCGGAGTAGATTTGTAAGTTTTGGTGCAAAATCTATAGAATCTAATTGCAGATCTGGATTTTTTGTGAAAAAATACCCAAGTTAAAAAAAAAAAAAAAAAAAAAAAAAAAAAAAAAAAAAAAAAAAAAATATAATATATATATAAATAATATATTATATATAATATATAATATATATATTATATAATAAATAAATAAATAATAAATAAATAAATTAAATAAAAAATAAAAAAAAAAAATAAATAATAGATAATCAGTTGAATCGGAGTCTAGATGAGGGAGATACGTTGATTTAAAATCAGCTCTTTTTTTATAAATTTTTTGTGACGGCGGAACAAGTGCAGCACAAATTTGAAATTCCAGTGCCTGGATCAAGATTTCTATCACATGGGTAGATGCAGAATGGTTGTTCAATTTCCGAAAACAGATTGTAATAGGGATTCTGAGCAATATTGACTAAATTGTGACAATTTCAAATTTTCGCCAAGTAAGTGAATTTTTCCAAACCCTCTCATGGCAATTCTAAGTTTTACAGGAAAAGATAATGGTCCTACTATTGAAGAATACATAAAAGCAAAAAAGTCATTATGGGAACATCATTGGAGATTTTTTGTAGTGGGTAATCTTGAAGATGAGGCAGCCACATGGTGGGGATTATTTAATCAAAAGAAGTGTTCCAACCTGGCCGATGAAGAATTTGAAAAAGTACTTTTAGACAGATGGTCTCATTCCAGAAAACAAGATAAGGAGAAACATGTGGAGTTATTTCCTATTGGTATATCCTTATTGCAAGTTCACGGATCGATTCAGAAGGAGAAGATCATTGTGTCTATAAATCCTAGTTGCAAGCAAAATCTCATAAATGTCAATTTGGCAAAAAAAATTGCAAGTGCCAGCAAAACACATGGAGCACATGCAAGTTTATAAAGATTTAAAGATTTCTATGGACAAGTATGTATTGCATTCTGATTTTTATGCTTCAGATATGGCTAATGAGGATGTTGTTTTTGGATACCCTTGGATGGAATCGGTGGGTACTATAAATATTAATGTGTAGAATAAATTCCTGAAGCTCTGGTATAAAAAGAAGAAAATTACATTACAGGATATTTCCATCAATAAATAGGTAGAGTCCAAGGAGGTTGAAGCAGAAGATGTTCCAGGGGATGACATATCAGATGATGAGCCATTGATGGTCGACAACCAAACACAAACATCAAATCAGGTACCAAGGAGGCTGAAGTAGAAAAGGTTATAAGTATTGATACATTAGATGAGGACTCGGTGGTTGAAGTAATATTGGAAGATAAGAAACAACAGCAGGCACTACAACATGTACCAGATACCAATCAGGCTCCATTAGGTGGTGAATTAAAGAAAGATACATTGTTGGTTAAAACTTCAGCATATTGCCACCCGCATCACCCCGCAAGAAAACAACCAAAAAGATGGCAACAAATTAGCCACAAAGACAACAACCCTTGCATGATAGATAGATAGGAGCAACGATCCACCTACAACAGATCAACACAGAAGAGCCGTTAGGGTCAACTTCCATCTCAAGCGAGCAAGGCACCAGCTGGATCGAGGGTTCACCTTTCTCTTGGATGGCTAGATGCACGTGCATGGTACCAATGGACTACTCTTTTAAGTAGATCTTATTATTTGTGTTCTTCCCATGTTTCGAAAACGAAACATGTTAAGGGGGTGGAATGTAGTATACCTAGGGGGATAATATGGGGTACAGAGGGAGGTACCTAAGGGAATAATGTAATAATGGGATGGGCCATAGTAATAAATAAAGTGTTTAATCCATATCATGTAAGGGACCACAAGTAGTTAACAATAATGTAATAAGCCCGTGGTATTAGATAGATGGTACTGAGGGAACCATGGTAATGACCCATGGTATTGTATATATGAGGCCTATATAGAGGCTAGAGACTCCCCATTGAGAGATGTGAAGGATTATTGTATGAACAGGCATATGGCTTATGGAGTTTTCTCCTTCCTTAAGGAGTGAATGTATGGTGTTTCCCTACCTTAAGGGTTTGGTATTAATAAAGTGAAGCATTTCTATATTCAGATCTTGTTATTCTTGGGTTTATTTGTATTATCATATATTTTTGGATCAGATCTATAACATAGAATGTGCACTAATAGGCCTACTGGAATGCCTTCTCTCAGCTCTCTCTTCGATATCATTTTCATGTTTTTTCCATTTTGGATTCTTCTAAGCTAGAACCTCTTCACGAGATCGTGCAGATCCAAAAGAACTTGGCTTCGTTGTCTTTGGCACATCAGAATCAACACCTGGAGTCAAAGAAGGTAATCTCGTAGCTCTTGAAGGATTAAAAACGAGTCGAGACTATTCAACAAGACGATCGTCATCTCTATTTGATTCTTTAAATGAGCTCCTGCTACCCCACCTGTCTGAATACAATGTCGGATTATAGCTAGATCCAAAGCCTGTGGACTTCCGATCTGGCGGTGCGCTGGGAACAAAAGTCTTTCCACTGCCCCAATTATCATCTTCATCAACTTTGGAAGGCATATATCTATCACCCCTGCCTCTAGACTGTTGCCCCTGTCTTTTATCATCATCAAAAAGTCCGCAATGGACACGATTATCGCTCGGGATAACATGCGCAAGGTCTACAAAATGTATTAGAAAGCCAGCGTGAAGCCAGCAAGAAGCCAACGAGCATGAGCTAGCAAGAAGCCAGCCAGCAGCCAGCGTGGAGGACAACGAGTAAAAAAAAAGATCAGCGTCTTAAAGATTTTTTTTTTTTGAAATTTAAAGTTGAATCTAAGAAGTGAAGAAGTCTTTGTTGGAGAGATGAGGTATATTTTTAAATTCTGTAAATTTTTATTGGAGAGATAAGGAATAGTTTTGGAGAGATATTTGAGTTTTTGTATTTTGGGAATTTATTATTTGTAAATGTTTGGGCCAGTAAATTTTTGGAGTAATAAGCCGATTTTATTTGTAATTTTTTATTTGGAGAGATAAGTGTGACATTGTAACTCAAAGTATTTTTTTTTTTACTTTGAGGGGGGTTAGAGTACATTTTGCATCAAACATTTCAAGGATTGTAAATCAGTCAAATTTTGAAAGATTTCATTGTGAAAATTTTAAGAGAAATTGACTAGAGCCAAGTGCAAATCTAAGTCAATTTTCTCCTCCAACGACTATACGAGGGTCAAGGCCAAGCCCGTATAGATCATTTTTGTGTGGTGTGTTTCATGTGGCGTGTTGCTCATCTTTTTCTTGTGCTTGATTCTTTTTGGTACAAAGCTTCAAAACTACAATGTCGAAGTTAATTAATCTGTTCTCTGATTTTGATAAGCTTGAAGGGGTAAAATCATACAAAACATGAAAACGTCTCATTGAAAGCACTCTAATATATAATGAATTGTGGCAAGACATATGTGATGGAGACATTAAGACTAATAAACCCACAGATGTAGCTTCACTTGCAAAATGGGAAGTTAAAAATGTCAAGGCACTAGCTTTTATAAAGTCTTTAGTTAATGATGAGATGTATATTCATATTGAAAACGCTTTAAATGCATGCACTGCTTTGTGTACTTTCAAAGATCTATTTGATACACAACCTAAATCTAAAAAGGTTCATCTACAACTTAAGTTGCTTCAACAAAAACTAATTGAAGGAGGAGATGTCCTTCAGTATATCTCCAAGCTTAAAAATATTAAGCAAGAAATAGTAAAAGCAGGACTTGCTCCAGTAGATGGCAGTTTCATGACCACAATTCTAATTGTTGGATTGCCTTCTTCTTACATGCATTTTTTGGAAACTCTACAAGTGACCAGAAAGTTAGATAAATTAAATTTTGATGAGCTAAGTGAGATGTTAGCTCAACAAGGCAAAACTTTTGGGAAGAATAAACAAGGGGAAGATGTCTTCTTCACAGAGGCCAGCACAAGTAAAGCATAAAATTCTAGAGGAAGAAGACATTTCAATCAACATCCAACAACACATAGTGGACAAGGTCGTGGAAGAAGCCAAAATAGAGGAAACTATCAAGGAAGAGGAAACAGTGAAGGCATAGGAAACTTTCAAAACAGAGGCAACTTTCAAGGCAAAGGAAACTTTCAAGGAAGAGGTCAAAATCAAGCCAACTCAAAGCAGAGGTAGAGGACAGTATCAAGAAAGAGGCAGAGACTTGAATCAAATTGTCTACAGAGATGTAACAAAGTGGGCCATTTTGCAGAGGATTATAGAACTTCCATTGATAAAATTCCAAAGTTCCATCAAAACACAGCTCAATTTTCCACTGATCAAGATAATGATGGCTTGGAATATGTCTTCACATCAAGTCAAAGATCAGAATCAACAACATTAGTTTCCACCTTTTTTCAAAGTGATTATGAAGATGCATGGAATGAAAATTTCTTTGTCATAAGTGGGATAGTTAGTTACAACTCCATTAAAAATTTCAGAATGAAATGAAATGGGCTTACCATGCTGCATAAGAACTACTCCCATGCCATAATCACTAGCATCTGTTTGAATCTCAAATGGCTGCCTAAGATCCAGAAGAGCCAATATTGGTTCTAAATTGATCTTTTGCTTCAAAGCATCAAATGCTTTCTGTTGTACATCTCCCCAATGGAAGACTTTCTTGACACTTGTCAATGCATGTAATGGAGCTGCAATGAAAGAAAAACTAGCAATAAATTTTTTCCAATATTGTGTTGCCCCTAAAAATATTCTTACCTCTGTAACTATATTGAGCTTGGGCCAATTCAGAATGATCTCAACTTTAGAGGGGTCTATCTTCAGCTCACCTCCTCCAACAATGTGCCCCAAATACACTAAAGAAGTCTTGTCAAATTCACACTTCGACATCTTTAAAAACATTTGTTCTTTTCTCAAGACATCAAGTACTTTGTTTACATGCATGACATGTTCATCTATGGATTTGTTGAATATGAGTATATCATCTAAGTACACAATGACAAAGTCATCTAGAAATGGTCTCAATACATCATTCATTACTCTCATGAAAGTAGCTGGAGAATTTGTAAGACAGAAAGGCATAACAACCCACTCAAATAATCCTTGTTTAGTTTTAAATGCGATTTTCCAAATTTCATCTTCATCTATTCTAACTTGATGATAGCCACTTCGTAATTCTAACTTATTGTATCATCGTTTCGAACCAGCCTCTATGGTTCATTATCAGGATAAGATGTGTGAAAAAGTCAGACAATGATGGGGCAATAAATAGAGGAAATGTTGGGATGGTAATGTAAGGAGCAACCTTTCCTCTATTTATTGCCTCATAATTGTTTGACTTTTTCACACATTTGATCTTGATGATGAACCATGGAGGTTGGTTCGAAACGTCGATACAATAAAACATTAATGTGATGACTCTGGAAGACATCACTACACAAAATGCTGATCGTGGAAGCCTCAAATCTATAAATCTAACTTAGTGAAATAATTTGCATACCTTAACTGATCAAGCAAATCAACAATTCTTGGGAGTGGATAATGATTCTTTACCATGATTTTGTTCAGTGCATGGTGTTAACACTCAGGTTGTCCCCTGCTCATTAAGGGATACGGCCGAGGTAACCACAGACCAAGCTTTGGACTGCCGGTCCTAGCCTACCAGTAGTCAGAGAGGGCTCTCTCTTCGGGATTTAGCTTTGTTTTAGGAAATGATCTTAAGCTAGCTATTGAGTACAAAGGGTTTTGTTTTTTGGTGAGGAGAGAATGGTCTTAAGCAGAGAGGCATGCAAAGCGCAAAAGGTTTAGGACATTGGGCATGGAGTCAAGGATGTGGACTGAAGGAGGTGTTTTCTTTGACGGAAGAGGAATACAGAGCAGGATAGCTACACATGGACCAATATTGAAGCTTGAAATGAGATGAAATGGAGGTCAGGGAATGAAAGACAACTAAGTAATTTTCATTCGTGCTAACAG
>APFE030675175.1:381017-432348 GCA_000404065.3 Pinus taeda
ATATATGTATGTTAAGATGAATAAATATAAACTTTTGATAATTGTTGTTTATGTAGATGACATCATATTTGGAATCAAGGTAGAATCTATCAGTCAAGGATTTGCTTCAGTTATGCAACAAGAATTTGAAATGTTTCTACTTGGTGAACTAACATATTTTCTTGGTCTTCAAGTTCAACAAACTGAGAATGTTATCTTTATTTCTCAAACCAAGTACCTCAAAAATATTTTGAAGAAATATGGAATAGAAGACTGTAAGTCTGTATGCACACCAATGGTAACAGGATGCAATCTTAGTCAAAATGATGATTCTCTTCAGTCAATCAACCAAAATGTAGATCTACGATTGGCAACTTTCTCTACCTTACAGGTACAAGACCAGACATTATGCATGTAGTTGGAATTGTTGGACGTTTTCTAGCCAATCCTAAGGAAAATTATCTTGAAGCAGTTAAGATAATATTCAAGTATCTACAAGGAACTCAAGATTTTGGTCTATGGTATCCCAAAAATGTAGACTTTGCACTTCATGCTTATACAGACGCAGATTGGGAAAGTAATATTGATAATCACAAGAATACTAGTGGAGGAGAATTTGATTTGGGACCCTGGTTGGTGTCATGGTTCAACAAGAAACATAGCTCCATCACTTTATCTACTACTAAGGCAGAATATGTTGTTGTTGCATCTTGCTGTACTCAAATTCTATGGATGATCCAAACATTGCAAGACATTCGAATCACTTGTCGCCAATCTGCACCTATTCTTTGTGACAATACTAGTGCCATAAGTATCTCTAAAAATCGTGTCATGCACTTAAAAACCAAGCACATTCCAATCAAATATAATTTTCTGAGAGAACAAATGTTTGAACAAAAGGTCAAATAGGAATATGTTTCTTCAAAGGAACAAGTTGCAGATATATTTACCAAGCCACTTCCATGTGATTCCCTTGAATATCTCAGACAGAAATTAGGAATGATTCTTGCTTCATCACTCTGCTAACTATTCTGATAGATATTTCATGTTCAGGGGGAGTTGAGACTACAAATTACTACAGTTTACTTTTTGCACATGGATGATGTGAAGGACAAGCGTGTATGTATGTGGTTTCTGAGTTAGACAAGCATGTATACATCTCAGTGATTAATAAAAATGACATAGATTCAGGGGGGAGCCTCCCATATGCATTCATCATTTCTTTTGTTTCCAACATTGGTTTTTTGCAATTTGTTGGTTTAGGGGGAGCAACTATTATCCCTTGTTGGTATTATGGTTTCATAAGCATGTCTTATTACATACATCTGTTAATGACTCGATATTTCTATTGCTACCGTTGGAGATCTATATGATGTTGTTTTGTCACTAGTTATCAATGATGCATGGATTCCAAATGATAAAGTTTATCTATTGACATGCTTGATGAGGAGGATGTGTCTGCTATGATTTAATGATGCCGAAGAGATTGATGCTTCATTTCCCTATCTTACTTCTTGATGAGGATGTTCATATTGCTTCTATATTGCTGCTATCAAATATTCATGTTGCAGGTTCCTATATGGTATATGGTGGTTGCTAGTGACTATTATGATCCTACAACCTCATTGTTGAGGTCTTGTTTTGGTTATCTCTGTAAAGGTCATGTAAAGAAACATGGTGTAATCATTGTAATATTCAATCATGTATAGGCTATTGAATCATGCTTTCTACTTTTGAGACATTGATGTAATGTTGGGATCAAATCATGCCTTGTATGTATTCCCATTATTTTGGGAATTTGATGTAATATGGGTCAAATTGTAACCCCACTGTGTTGGGTGATTGATGTAATCATGGGTCATTGGTGATAGGAAAGGTCATTTTTGGTCGAATCATAAAGTCTTGAATACCTTTAGAAGGTTCTGCATATGCTCAAGGGAGCATGGTATATATATATTCAGCAGATCAAACCTACAACGATTCTTTCTACAAAAGGGTAGAGAAGCCTTTATTCAGTGTTCGTCAACCCTTTTACTTTGATGTTAAAGGGGTAGAGAAGCTTGGTGTTTGGATTAGAATGCTTGGTGATAAGCTGGGTATGTTTACAGATGTATTTGCAGGTGTTTATAGGTGGTGACCAAACACCAAAGTGGTTTCCATCAAGTCCAAAGGGGGACATTGTTGGCATTATGGCTAATGTGTTGTCCTTGATGGAAACCTACTTGATAAAGATGTCAACATTTTGATAATAAGTTGTTTATACAGAGTGATATAGATGCCCCAGCTAGTATGAACATAAAGGACAATCCAGTGATAGATGGATGGTAAAGACAAATTTTGAGAAAATATACATGGGTCCTGTGAGGCAACGTCACGTACATACGCGGGTATTGAGAAGCAAAATCCGTACATAATCTACACCATGGTAGTTTGAATACCAGGGGTCTTTACCATGGTATTGACCCATAATAATGGGTGCGTCAATGGTTATTTGATCTTGTCAAAGAATACTCATGAAATAACCAAGGTATTTACCTAAGGTATTGTCTAAGGAAAATACTATATGAAGATATGGAGATAAAGGTGTTGGGTGTGCAAGTATTGAGTTGTCTATGAATGATTTGATTTGAAACAGGTGTGCACCAATGTGCAAGGAGAAGATTCAGATCTAAAATATGTTTACAATGTGCTTGATTGATTTACTTGCTACAAATTTCTAAGTAGTTAATATTGGTGAAAATGTGATACTATGATCTAAATGATTTATTCAGAAGTCTGTAGTATTGATAGTAAAGGTTGTGAAAAGTGAAATTGTGCTTGCAACAAAGGTTTTATAGATCGGTACGCGGGTGTGTTTGGGAATAGTCACGTACATACGTGAATCCGTCATTGTAGGGTCACGTATATTTTTTGTGAAATAATTTTTCAGTTTATGCATATATGTATGTAGGTGTTGTGAACTATAAGCGCGTAAATACGTGGATCAGCTGCAAGGAAGTCGCATATACATTCTAGGGTTTTGCGATATGACTTGATGATATTTGATCATTTCTGTTCTGTTTGCTATTGTCTTTCAATGATGTCTCTATCTGGATAATCTATGTTTGCCAATATTGGCTGGGCTGAGTTGGCTATGAATGTTGATTAGTGATGATGCTATAGTATGGTGATCTGTGTTTGATTCAATACTATATGATTGGTTCAAGTGATCTGTGACTGATATATATATATATATATATATATATATAATATATATATATATATATATATATATATATATATATATATATATTATATATATATATATATATATTATATATATATAATATATATATATATAGATATATATATATATATATATATATATATATATAGATATTATATATATATAATATATATTATATATATATATATATATATATATATATATATATATATATATATATATATATATATATATATATTGAAGTATCAAATCACTGAACGTAGAACCCAACCAAAAATAACAAATATCAAATTCTTTATGTGACATACGTGTTTCCTCTATATAAGACCTGCGTACAGATAAAGAACTTGATATTTGTTATTTTTGGTTGGGTTCTACATTCAGTGATTTGATACTTCAAAATTTCAGTCGATTTCAAGTGTGACAATATCTAAAATCCAAAGCTTCAATTTGTTTGGATTTCTATGGGTCCAGTTTGAAAAATTGATGGAAAGTGGCCTACAGGTTGTGTGATGATTATTTGATAGGTGGATCCAATCTAAAATATTATGAAAAGTGGTCCACAAAGAGTTGAGGGTTACAACCTTCAAAAAGGGGGTAGGAGCTCCCTTCCTATAGGAGCCGGTAAACGAGATCAGCGGGTTGGAAATCCCTTCCAGTAGGTGATGGAGAATGAGAGAAAATTGTAGCTTTCTGCAAGTGGGTTCATGTGTACTTGCAAGAGACTGCATTGGTACAAATGTAATATTTTTCTTTATATCATAAGTAAGAAGACAAAGACATCAGCAATGGTGGTTTTCTCCCACATTGGCTTTCCACCTAAAAATCTTGGTGATCGATATGTGTTTGTTGTGATTTATTTATGTTCTTTACAGCATATTGAAAAGTAATTAATCTACTGATGCACTAATTAAGAATAATCATCTGAGGAAATACACAAAAAATTGGTAAACTGAATATATGCAGGTTTCCTTCTCTAAAGTAATGTACATTCACAAGTTGCCTTAATAACAGTAGTGTATATTTCTCATAATATAAAAATTGAAAGTTTGGGTTTAAAATACCGATTCACCCTCCAACCCCCCCCCCCCCCCCTCCCCAGTATTTTTCCCAACACATTTTTCTGTCTCCATTTAGACAAGAGTACTAAACACCTTAAACATTTTTATTGAATGGAACTCCACATCCATGGAAGAATGCTTTAAGGAATTGATGGTGGAGTACAAGGAATATCGTACTCTACCTTTTTACATAATATGGGGCATTTAGAGGTGTATAAATGCTTTCATTTTCAAAAATATACCTTTAGAAATCAATCACATATGCATAAAGATTTGTGCATATTTTAAGGAAATTGGACGTATGGTAGAAAAGGGACTTATGAGATGCATCCAACATGTGGATATTTGGGGAAAATACCCTGTTGGTTTCTTTGATGGGGCTGCAACTTACAATAAATGTGGTAGTGGGGCATACATTGTCTTAAATTTGGGTTAATATTTCCATTTTTTTTTAGAACAGTGGGGTGGACACCAAAACTCGGGCATAGATCATTGCACTTTGGGGTGTCTTATATTGTGCTAAATGGTTATCCATAGAGAAGATGGATATATTTGAAGATCCAAAAGCGGTAATAAACTGGTCCTTGAAGAAGTCTTATTTCGAACCTCCTTTACTTTCAAATTGGATGCAAAGAATTAGGTTAATGATTGAACAATTTAACATGGGGGCTTTTGCCCATATCTAAAGGGAACAAAATGGAGCTGCAGATGCATTATCAAAGGTTGGGCATCGCTACCATCCTAGGGAGATCTACTACATGGCCTATTTCAACGACCAATTTCAAGGGTACATAAAAATTATATTCTCATAAGTTCCTTTGTTGGATGTGGATCTTTTTTGTTTTTCACTATTAGAATTGATAAAATCTCAATCATTGTTGTGAACATATTAGTTAGAATCTATCTTGCAAAATATTTGTTGATAGATGCAAATACTAGGAGATATGAAAAAGTCATTTTAGTGGAAAGTGATGTTTTTGTTGCTATATTTTTCCAAATGAAAACAATATTATTACTTAATATAAAAAGTATGTTGGCTTTTTCTTATTGAAAAAAAAATTACATAAACAATCAATGCACAAAAGTTATCTTTAATCATTGGGAATACAAGCATATAGAAGCACATGAAACTCATTAAATAATCATTTTGTTCCTTGTTATACTTTCATATTCGTGCATTTTGTCAAACACTTGGTAAATAAGCAATCTAACAATTCACCTCTATGGCAAGTTTCAATAAATACTTCAAAATAAATTCACTTACCTTGCAAATTTGGTAAAAATGTGTGTAGATAAGCAATACAACAATTCGTACTTGATGATTGCAATTGGTTAACACATCATAGTTAAGTTAAATAAAAGTCGATCTGCAGAGTTTACAACTAAGACATTAAAGTATCATGACTGCTACTAACAATCTATATTTAAAGCTCATAGATAAAGAATTAGTCTTTTTATGAAATAAACTCTAATCCTATTTTATATCAAATGAAAAACATATCTAGATAGGCCATGTGGATTCTACTTACTACTTTGTTATATATTGCAAAGGAAAACCATGTAGATTTGAAAGTTAAATTCCACAACTTTTTGCGATTTCCAACATCTCCATGTATAAGACTCCTCCACAAGTAGTGGACCCAATAGGTGTAACGATCTATAACCTAATTAAGAACAATGTGTGAATTCCCATGATTGTTCTCACTATAAGCCACAATCACCCCTATAGCTAAAAATTTTAAAGAAGTTTTCACAAAAGTTAACTATTTCCTAATAACCTGCTACACTTTGAGTTAGTCAACAAATTATAAATTATCTTCTACACAATTGATATAATAACTTCTAGACTAAATCATATTACATAATAATCCATGGTAATCAAGGAAGTTAGAAAACCACATTAACTTGTTTCCCAAGCGATAATAATTATTAGCCTCTGCAAATAGTAGTTGTTAGGATATGTAAGATATACAAGAAATTATATTTATTTTTCAAACCAAAAAATATTACTTAAAATAATAATACCAAATGCCTAACTTAACAATAAAATTACACTGCTTCTAGTAAAGAAAAATCCCAATGGCATATGGTCCTACCTGAGCTTGTTGGCGCTAGAGGATAGAGGATGGACGTAGGGCGCAGGGGTCGATCCTGAAACCCTAGGCCTCTGGCCTAGGTGACGCAGACAGCCTACTCTACGCTGACTAGCAGGTACGAGGTGGACGGATGGCAGACTCACAGGGCTTCCGCGTATACGAGGTACCCTAGCAGTTGTCAAGCGGGCGGTCTCACATTGTCATTCCTTGGTTAAGCCTTGGAGGGTTTTTTCGCACGGCGGTTTGTTTTCGGCAGTTTTCCTTGAAGGGTTACCTCTGTAACAGCGTTCAGAGACGGGTTTTCACTGAGTTTTACCCTAATCATCCCGGCGCTTTAACCCTGTCGGTGCTGGGAGCGTTTTCTTCGGATAACGGGTGTCTGCGAGGTGTCAGTTTTACCATAGTTTAGTTACCATGGGTTTCCACAATGAGGCGATGGACTTAGACCCAGCCCCAGAGGACATTCTTTCGGTTTGGGGTAAGGACGTTTCTGAGGAAAACCTGGATAATTTTTTTGGACAGGGTGAAAACACTGAACCAGCCAATTTTCCAGCCGGAGGTCTGTGGAGCAGAAAATCGCCTTTGGTGTAGAGTCCGTTTTCGCCTGGTGCGCTTGGCAAATCTGGGGTTTGCACAAGAGTTTCAAGAGTACGAGAGAAGGAATGGCCTCAGACAGAGAAGGGCCTCCCAGCTGGTAAGTTTCTATCCCCATCGAAGATATTTTGTCCGTCGGGCAGCCTTGAAGACATTATAAATTTCAATTCCAGACAGGGTTTATGGAGTACAATAGGTAGCTTGTAAGGCCAGGATAGAGCTGATAGGGAAAGAAGCGGCCCCTTGGCTATTTTCCGACCATTTTCCTCAAAGGACTTGGTTTAGGCAACCCGGTAAACAAGGGTTTTGGGTCCGAAGTTGGGAAGGTTACTAATCAAGGGTATGATGCTCCAAAACCTGTCACTGGGGGGCCGGAAGAGAAGGGGAGCTTTTTCGCTGGCAAGGAAGGAACCCCATCAGGAGCACCGAGCCAATTATCTCCAGAAAAGGTCGATATCCCCTTGGCGAGTGATGTGCATGGAACCCTAAAGGAACCAGACGCTCCAGGCATTGTCGGAGAGGAGGATTTGTATCAAGAGAGGGTTGGGGGTAAGAGAAAGAAGGCAAAACCTCTAAAAGCGAGAAGGTTAGCTGGGAACCTGTTATTGGGTATGGACGTTCAAGTAGAAGACGCATTGAAAGTGGCAGAGAGCACTCTCGTGGGTCGGGTAAGGGGTCGCCCCGTCTCAGGTAAATTTCTGCAGCAATGGGCGGAAGGCCACTGGAAGGAGACACCGACAAAGTCTTTCAAAATTGCAACTATGGTCAAAGGGTGGTTCATGATCAGCTTTGATAGTAAAGCAGCCATGGAATGGGTTGAAGGAAGAAATTGGGCTATTGGGAAACGCTCAGTTTTTTTCAAAAGATGGACTCCGCTCTTCGATGCGTCCAAGGAAAAGATGGAGGAGTTTCCCGTTTGGGTGAGGGCACCTGGTCTTCCACCTTTCCTTTGGGTGGATTCGGTCTTTTCTTCTATTGGTAATTCTCTGGGTACGTTCTTGGAAGCGGATAAATCCTTTCTTGACAGACATGAAAGGGTTGTAGCAAGGATTTTAGTGCGCCTGAACCCTAGCGAAAAACTAGTGGACTCAATCAATTTGCAATATAGAGAATATGTCTTTGAGCAATTGTTGGATTATGAACTATTACCATTCAGGTGCCACAGATGCCATGAGCTCGACCATCTGGCAAAGGATTGCCCTTTGGGGAGGCGTAAAAGGAGGGTTCATAAAATAGCTGAATAGTGGGAGCGGAGCATGAGGGAAGAGCCAATCTTGGCGGCCAAGGACAACTCAGAGAACAAGCCTATGGAAGGGGTTCAAGGACAGGAGGATGAAGCTCTGCCTCAGACCAAAGAAGACCCGAACTTTGCAGTCGAAGACCAGATCGATCCCGGAAATTCTCCAGTGGGGACCTCTGAGGCCACAGCTAATATACCACCCGGTAAGCAGTCAGACCATCACATCTCTGTCATTTCTCCTGAATCAAATTTTGTGCTCCCTTCTATGGATTCTCCTCTGGCTTCAAAATTCAATGATGTCATTACAAACGTTGAAATATTAACTGATGCAATTCCCTCAATTGATCTGAACCGTGAAGTTGTTCCATTAGAAATCCCTGTCTCAGGTGGTTCCACCCCTGCCCGCACTTATAACCTTAGATCCCTTAGCAAAAAGTCTGACCCCCCCCTGTTTTGGGGGATCCTGTGGGTGGTTTGGGCCCTTCTTCGTCACAATCTTTACATAAAAAGGGCAGGGGAAGGAAGTCAAATCTGTCCAAAGCTCAAGTCAAAGCAAAACTAGATGTGGCTGATGATAAGCAAATGGTGATTCCTGGGGCGCTTAGAGCAGCAAAACCCCCTGAGGCGGTTATAAAATGATCTGTTTATCATGGAACTGTAGGGGTTTAGCCAGTAAACCCAAAAAATTGGCTTTGAAGGAACTTATCTCACGCTATAACACTGATCTGGTATTTCTTCAAGAAACTTTGGGAAGGGTCGTAGAAATTGAGCTAGTCCTTTGCTCTCTCCTCCCGGGGTGGTCTTTCGTAGCCCTTGATGCAGAAGGCCATTCAGGTGGTCTTGCCATCAGCTGCAGGGATGGCAGATTGAAAATATTGAGCCATTGGGGAATGCCCAATGTTCTGGGCATGGAGGTTATTTACCCTGACTTTGATTTCTCTTTCCTGACAGTAAATGTTTATGGACCCTGTCAGTCAAGGGCTGCTTTCTGGAACGCCCTCATGGCCAAAGATTTGTTAAAAGGGAGACATCTGATAATAGGAGGCGATCTAAATTTTTCCTTAGGGACTGCGGAGGCTTGGGGTCCCTCGGCCAGAATCGATCCCCTTACAGATTTTTTTACTCAATTACTCCTATCCCACAAGCTGTTAGATGTAAACATTATAAAGGCCAAGCCTACGTGGAGGAATAGGAGATCTGGGGAGGAGAGGATAGCAAAAAGGGTGGATCGTTTCCTCATCAGTGATCTGATGGCTTCCAATATCCCGATGTTCAGGCAATGGGTGGGTGAAGGGGGGAATTTTGATCACTTTCCCATCCTCTTAGAACTCTCCAAGTCCCCCCCTAAACCCGCAACTCCTTTTAAATTCAATGCTTCTTGGTTGCAAGAAGAATCTTTTAACCAGTTGTTCAGGAATACTTGGAGACACCCGGGAAGAGACCCTTCTGAAAATAAAGGAGCCCTCTTCATGGAAAATCTTAAAAGGTTAAAGAAAGCAACCGTTGAATGGGCATTTGATAGAAGGAAAAAACAAAATGAGGCCTTGAATAAAATAGATGATGAGCTCCGAGACCTAGAAGCCCCAGAGGCGGATGCTTATGCCACTCAGGAGTCAAAAGAAAGGATTATAACTCTTGAGAAATCGAGAGCAAAAATCTTATTGGATAAAGAGGTAGAATGGAGACTCAAGAGCAGGGCAATATGGCTGAAAGCAGGGGACGAAAACACAAAATTTTTCCACAACTATGCAAAAGGCCGGAAAAATGCAAATACAATCTGGAAGCTAAAGGATCCTGAGGGTAGAGAAGCCTCGTCTTTCGAGGCTCTGTCAAATACGGGGAAGAATCATTTTAAATCTCTGTTCTCAGATCCAGGTGGGGTTTCTTTAGCTGAAATTATTAGAACAACTCAAACTTTCCCCCGTTTTGTGGAGGGAGAGGAGGCTGAAGATCTCTTCCGAGAAGTGACAAAGGAGGAAGTAGAAAGCATTATAAAATCTATGGCAAAGGACAAGAGTCCGGGTCCGGATGGCTGGACAATGGAACTTTTTATTCACTTTTTTGAGTTGATAGGGGATGAACTAACGGAAGTGGTGGAGGAATCAAGGAGAAAAGGTGAGGTTTATTCTCCCTTCAATGCAACTTTCATCGCTCTCATTCCTAAAAAGGAGGACCCATAATCTTTCGAGGACTTTAGGCCAATTTCACTATGTAACTGCATATACAAAATTATTGCAAAAACCATTGCGGTTCGCCTGAAACCGATTCTATCCAATTGTATCTCTCTAGAACAATTTGGATTTTTAGATGGCAGACACATTCACGAAGCTATAGGGGTAGCACAGGAAACCATACACAGCATCAGAAATTCAAAATCTAAAGGGGCCGTGCTAAAAATTGATCTGTCTAAAGCATATGACAGAATCAGTTGGACTTATCTCAGGATGCTGTTGACACACTTGGGTTTCAAGGTGGAATTCATAAGCTGGATCATGGGGTGTATCTCAAATGCAAGCTTTGCAGTTTTAATAAACGGGGCCGCCTACCAATTCTTCAGAGGTCAAAGGGGTTTGAGATAAGGATGCCCCCTTTCTCCACTGCTCTTTCTTCTAGCTGCTGAGGGTCTCAGCAGACTGATTTCCAATGCTAAAAGATCAGGTTTGGTTAAAGGTTTGGAAGTTGCTGTAAATCTGTTCATAACTCATCTTCTTTTTGTAGATGATATTTTATTATTTACAAATGGGAGTTTAATTGAAATCAAAGAGCTTAAAAGCATTCTCGATTTATTCTTGAAAGCAACAGGCCTTCAAATCAACTCCAGGAAGTCCCAACTAATTTTGGAGGGTTTCAACAGATAGGAGGAGCTAATGATTGTATCTCACTTACCTTTCGAGGCCTGTAAGATGGAGAACCCTTTCAAATATCTGGGTTTTTGGTTAAAACCTCAAGCCTATAGAAAGCAAGACTAGAACTGGCTGGTGGCCAAAATTGAACAAAGAATCTCCCATTGGAGTTTCAAGTGGTTATCACGGGCAGGTAGGCTGACACTTGTGAACTCAGTCCTTCAGGCCATGCCAGTGTTCTGGGCAGCTTTGACATGGATCCCAAAAGGCATTCTTCACAAGATAAAACAACTTTGCAACAGATTCCTTTGGTCCGGATCGAAGGAGGACTCAGTGCTTCCTTGGGTAGCATGGGATAAAATAGCAAGGCCAAAAGATTGGGGTGGCTGGGGCATAAAAAATCTTTATGATTTCAGCATATCCTTAGCAGCAAAATCTGGTTGGCGTTTAATTACTTCTGAGAATCTATGGACCAGAGTAGTAAAGCGAAAATATATAGATCCCTTGCCCCTAGAAGATTGGATAAGGAACTCAAACAAGAAAGGCAGGAATTTTTCTGTGATATGGAAGGCCACTGTGGAGGCATTCAAGTTTATTGAACAAGGTTTGGCTTGGCAGGTAGGAAATGGTGAAAATGTTAGGATAGGAAGAGACCCTTGGGTGGGATGCAATGATTCTTTCGCTCTGTCTCCTGATCTGATTGCTCACCTCGACACAATGGGGATTCATGGTCTACATCAGATTGCAAATCTGGGTCAGTCCACCATCTGGGGCCAAGCTTGGAAGTCAGAAGAAGAGTTAGGAATCGACCCCGGGTGGGGAAACGAGTGGCGGGGTTTTCTTCAGGAGTTAAAGAGATCAAATGTCAGAATCCAGGACAGACCAGACCAACTGGTGTGGGCACATGCTGAAACTGGTGTCTACTCCCCAAAGATGGGGTACTCTTTCCTAATGAAGAAGAAATGATGGGTTCTCCCAGATTGGTGGGTTAAATCCTTGCTAAAATTGAAATGCCCCAAGAAAACAAGACTATTCATCTGGTGTGTATTAAAAAAGAAAATTCCTACCTGGGACATCCTTCAATCTAGATTCAAACAAGGCCCAGGTAGATGCCCTCTATGCTTCTCTGACTCTGAATCCATTCATCATCTGTTCATTGTCTGCCCTTTTGCTAGGAAAGTTTGGGAAGAAGTGCAAAAGCTTTTAGGGAAAAATGTCAGATGGGAGGGGGATTCTTTTTTGACAGCTTGGGAATATTGGTGGAACCATTATCCAGAGAGGAACTTAAGAAATCTTCCACCCATCATCTGCTGGGGTATATGGATTGCTAGAAACAGAAGCATCTTCAGAGAACAGCGTACTCCAGCAGAGGCGATTGCTATGCAAAGTTTAGCTATACTATCTAGCATCCCGAAACCTGAAGAATCTCAGAACTCAGGTCACAAAAAAGAAGAACGAATCAGGGAAGGCGTTACATGGGCGTATTTCGACAGGGCAGCCCAAAACAACACTGCAGGTGCTGGGATCGTCATACATATCAGCCCCTTTCACTCCCTCAAAGCCGCTGTGGGTTTAGGACCCGGCACAAACAACTTTGCTGAACTATCCGCCCTAAAACTTCTTCTATGCTGGCTAATAAGCAAAAACATCTTCTCGGTTCAGATCTTTGGGGACTCCCTGAATGTAATAAACTGGGTCAATGGGAAATATAGGTGTCAAAACTATATACTGAGACCGCTTCTGGATGAAATTCAAAGTTTAAAGCTCCATTTTAATTTCTTTTCCATTGAACATATATACAGGGACAAAAATGAAGAGGCAGACAGGTTTTCTAAAGAAGGTTTGCAGCTCGCTGTGGATTCGTGGATGATAACTGAACAAACGCACGATCAGATCCGTGTGTCGGATCTCCCTCCTCACTCTCTATCTCTATCTTAAAATGCTCTGCTATTACAGGATACTGGTTATTGTGTCGTCTCTTGTTTATTTCCATTTACTTCTCTGTTGCCGTTCAAGTAAAAACTCGGATGGTTACTATCTCCTGCTTTTTTGGATAGATATTGCTGGAACAAACTTTTAAAACAGATCCGTGGGTCATTTTCCTATGTTACAAGGAGGCCCATGTTTTAAATTTTTGATATGGTTTTAACAAACTGTTTTGACAGAGTTGCCTTGAGAAGGCAACGATACAGTGCTGGAAGTAAGCGTGAAAGTGCTTATTTCTTTTTTGTTGGACTTGATGTTACAAGGGGAAGAATTTCTCTCTCCTTGAGGACTAATGATGGTCTCAAAGCGCTCAGAGAAAGCTGGAATGTTAATTCATGTGCTTGTAACTTTTTTATTCCTTATAAAAAAGTTCCTTTTTTTCCTTGGAAAAAAAAAAAAACAATAAAATTAAAAATAAAACTCATCAAATAAAATACAAACTTATATTTATCAACGTACCAACTTCGACAATTATCTAGATGTTGAATTATTCAAGGTACCAACTCAAAAATTACTAACCAAATTCTACACAATCATGTTTAAATAAAACTTCTTTTCCTAGGAACCTAAGCTGTCTAGAATCATAATTGAGAGCTCATAAGATTTTTAGCAGCAAAATATGTTTCAATTGTTATTTCAACCACAAAATTTGCAAGGAAAACAACATCTCTAACAAGGGAATAACTATGTTCATAACACACTATTTGTAATATTCCTTTTTATTTATTTGTCTAAAAATTCCCAGAAAAATATTATGGCATAATTTTGTTGCCAAAAATATTAAATAAAATGCAACACGGAATCACAAAAATTGCAGGTTAATGCAATAAACCTCAATAACTTTATTAATGACTTCCAGAAGGAGATTACATCAAAAACCTAGAAGATATAATGGGTTCCTAGTTCTCAGACTTCTGCAATATGATGTTTACAATCTAGCCCACTCGTTGGATGGAGAAGGTAACTCCTTGATGGATCGCTTCGAACTCCCTATAGGATTAATGATTAGTGAGGGTGGCTTTACAACCACCAAAATCAACTGCCACCAACTAGGGTGTATATGTCGACACCGAAACTAGAAAATACATCAAGGGTTTCTCTCTCACACCGTAAGATAATAGAGCTCTTGGAACACCTATCAATACAAGAATACTTAATTATAACCTGAATGAACTCCCATCTTCCATTTTATAACTTTTCCTCTTCAAATACTATTGATAAA
The DNA here is from genome assembly GCA_000404065.3 of Pinus taeda. Classification (NCBI taxonomy): domain Eukaryota; kingdom Viridiplantae; phylum Streptophyta; class Pinopsida; order Pinales; family Pinaceae; genus Pinus; species Pinus taeda. Next base: position 395,265 of record APFE030675175.1, read on the forward strand.
ATACCATGAGCCATCAAAATACCATGGATTTTCTTTTTATGATCCCTTTTAATTTAATTATTCATTTCACTTTTAATGTTGGTTTTTTCTCTCCGAGTGAAAACGAACAATTAAACTGATCCTCTAGGAAAGAGACATTACAATATCTATCAAATTAAGACCGACTAATATTCTCAACCCTTTGTAGGCTTTGTATGAAAACCACTAACATTTCCTTACAATCTCTTCCTCTCTTCAAAACTCATGAAGGTCTCTTAAGGAGCTTTTAGTTTTCCACGTCAATGCCATGCATAAAGTCCATATCCTTATTTTCAATCATTCTTAATATTTCTTATCAAGGCATCAATATTTCACTTTTTTTGTTTTCATTTTTAATTTAGTGATTGTTTGATTATTAATCCCCACCACATGGCATTCTAAGAAAAATCCCACTTATTCCTTTAGTTCTAGATCCCATATTTTCTTATTTTATTAGGATATTCTTAAAATAGGAATCTCCCTAAAAGTGGGCACCAACCTTATCAATTAATGTAACCATGGTGTTACTTGTAATTACATCAATTTCTCTTTGAATATTCAAGCTATAGCTGTTTGGAGTGTAATGATTTCATACCTTATTGCATGCCCCCTAATCATAATCATGAATTATGTAACCTCCCATAGCGAAAGTAATTAAAGTAGGTAAGTGAACATAAATATACACAACTACCTTATCTACATATGATCCATGAATAGATTTTGTGCCTCTATTCGATGCTGAGTAGGTAAGCCGAATCACCTCCACTCATCCCAATATAGTATCATGATCATGTTCCATACCCATATGTTAGCAATCCCTAACCAGGAATTGGCTTGTCTCTTACTCATGCATGACAAACACGCACATCCCAATAGATAAATGACCTTAGCATACTCTATTGTAAATGTCTTCAATGACCTTATTTAGTTAGATTGGCCAAATTAGTTGAGGTTAATGAGGACATCTTTGCACTTAGTTTTCTTGGTCAAGTCTTTCTAGGGTAAAATATTAGATCTCACATGCACTTGTTATTTAGCCTAATTTCTCCCATGTTTTTTAATATGGTATTAGAGCAAGGTTGAGTTGCACTCTTTAGGGAGAGTGGTCCAGAGCCATGGAGAGGGCATGATTGCTTAAAAAATAAAATTGATAAGTCTATGGGGAACTCAATAAAGTGTTGGAATAGTATCATGCTAGTTTAGGTTGATTATGAGAAACTTGTTGTTAAAAGGTCATTAGTTACTACTCAAATTTGGCACTATGTTTCTAAATAGAGAGTAAGATCAATATTGTTTGGATCTAATCATCCAACTATGTATTGTAGTCATTCAATAGTTATAGTTTATACAAGAGGCTACATAGGCTTTCCCAAGGGAATCAAGTTGACTCATGGATGTGTGTCATGGTTATTGTTACTTAAGTGCATTTGAGTGTTGCCATTTATGTGTTGTGTCCCACTTTGTTAACTATGTACCATATCATGTTAGAGATGTTGCAAGGAATAAGTTTGAGGCACAAAAGGAGCACTCAATCATCCAAGTGGCTCCAAGAAACCTCAAAAATCAAAATGTTATTTTTTTTTTTATGAAACCAAGACCAAGTTGTATATCATCGCAAGCTCTCTCCAACAATGCAAACGACGCCTCAATCTGAGTTTGTATGCAAAAGTTATGGCCAATCAATTTTTTGGTCAAACTAGACAAAAGTCAAAGTCAAAGTTAACCCAGGGTGTCACGTGGTAATCCCTAGGCTACCACGTGGCAAAAAAATCAGCAGGCTTGGTGGGACCCACAAAGATGATGTGGTAGCCTAATCAGCAAACCAGGTGGACCCACAAGCATGTGACATGGTAGCACCACAAGTCGATACATGACAAGTAGGTGGCAGATGATGTGGACCAATGAGAGCTTGCCACATGGTCTAATCACATGGTGCCACATGACACCTCTAATTAGGCCCAAGTGGCCTTGGCATGGTGCAACATCCATTTTTGTCTTATTCTCATGGTTTTGAGAGTCGTTACAATATGGACATACGATTTCCATATATTATATGGTTTGAAAACTATATTAAAACCAAAATTGGGCTTTAAAACCATATTAAAGCAAAATTAGGAGTCCATGGGTTTTGAACCCAAAATCTCCCCAACAACAAGTAACTTAATATGACTATGCCAACCATTGTACTAACCACACCCTTTATTTTATTCATCCTCACACTTTGTTATAAAATGTCATTCAAATGGTTCAAAGAGAACCATGGAGATTACATGAGAGATGAGGGCATAGGCAGGCCAATGAAGACATGAATCTCAAGAATATTCTAGAAATATTGTTAGAGAATATGATAGGGAATATTTCAAAGAATATTCTCTATAAAGAATCTTTGAGGAATCTTTAAGATTCCCTTGGAGCCAAATTTTAACGATGTCAGAAGTATGCCGAGTTTATACTCAAATGAACTAGTTTTTCGCCAGGAGTTTAATGGCACATTCCATTTTTTCGTCTGAGTAGGAGAATATTTTTCCCATTTCCAAAAGAGAATCTTTGATGAATCTTTAAGATTCTCGGAGAGCCCAAAATTAACCAAGTGAGAAAGGGGTCGACTTTACAGTCAAATTTCATGATTTTTCGCCAAAAATTCAACCTTAGAGTCCGTTTCTTCAACAAAGGTGTGCATTTTTAGGCCATCCCCAGAAATGGAGGTATAAGATGCACTAATGCCATGTCTTCTTTTGATTTTTGATAATATGGTGATTTGATGTTGAGATCCTTTTTTTATATTTTGTTGGAGGATCGTTGTATGCCACTTCATGTGATAGTTTGATATTTTGTCATGTTGAAGGAGAGCTTTTATGAGTGAAAGTTCTTATAGAAGAGTGTCTCGTGGAGAGACATGCCACTCTAGTTAAGGTAGTTATTCCTTGTATTGACAAAGAATACATCATCTACTCATCATCATCTTGCAACATTAAATGAAGCGACCTCCCCACTCTTGACCTAGGGCTAGGAGACACTGAGTGAACTTCGTTATTATATCGTGTGTTTATGGTTGTTCGTGATTATTGGTTCTTGTTTCATGTTGATGGTTTGTTTAATTTATTTATAGTATGTATTTCTCACGATTTCACAAGAAAATGCAAGTGCCAGTAAAATGTCATGTATAATGGGGATTTTTGTTTGAAAGCATTCACGAAAATTTCCCAGATCAAGTGGTATCAGAGTAGCTGGCCTTTTTCTAGGGATTGTGAATTGAGAGCGTAATAAGAAGGAAAATGGAGGATCACAAAGATCTCTACGAGACCTTCTACAGGATGGCAAGCATGGTAGATATAATGTATGCAAATTATGAGAAGAAAATGGCAAAAGAGGAAAGGGAGAAAGAGATAGAAGAGGATGATGCTCCATCTACATCTTAAGGTGAATATTCTTCTTCTTTATCTTCTTCCCATAATTCAAATGAAGAGATCAATCAGAGCCTTCAAGCATAGAATGTTGAATTGAGGAGACTTCTATAAGAAGCAGAAGAGGAGAAGCAAAGATTACAACTTCAGCTACAGGCTACGGAAGAGGCCTTGGAAATGTTGAAGTGCGACAAGGGCTTAGTGAAGCCATCATCAGCTGCTTTAGAGATAAACAATGTTGGTAATTCTTCAATTTCATTTCCACATGATGATGATGATTTGGGTGCTTTTGGAAAGCACACTACATGCATTGGTTCAATATTAATGAAGAAGATGGGATAAAGGGAAGGGCCTAGGATCCAATGGGCAAGAAATTGTGAATGCCATCCAAGTGATGGAATTACCATGACGTGTAAGGTTTGGCTATGTCAGAAAGGAAGAGACAAGAGAATCTTCAAGCGACAAGTCCAAGACAATGAAGGATGTTGAGAGTACCTCACAAGCCACCAGTGGTTATGATTATAATAAGCATTCTAAAGAGGGGGCTAAAATAAGGTATATAAAGTCTCGGTATTCTAAAGTTCATTTTGATTACAAGTAAATTGGTAATAATGAACAAAACTTGTAGTATAAAAAACCATGTACTTTTTGCGGCTTGTATAACCATGATGTTTTCAAGCATTGGAAGATAATGGTGTTGATTTGGGGTAGCATTAGATATGCTCTAGCTACGAAAATTGGTGGAGAGGGTAAAGCACATGAGATATCCAAGACCCCGAAATGGTTTGGGTAGAATCTAGCTAGTTTGGGAGATATTAACATAATTAATATTTTTAATGGAGTTCTTAAGTCTAAACTTAGGAAAAATAAAATATTAATGTGAATCAATATAAAATTGGGTTAGAATGGTCCACCAAAAGTCATGGATCAAGCCAAATCTAATCTTAGCTGTTGATTAGAGATTTAATCTCGGCCATTGATGGACCAACGAGAAAAGTATAAGAGGAGACTTGAGGGTTAGTTGGAGAACACATCGAGAGAGATCAAGAACTCGATTTTCTCGGGTAGGGTTTGCTGAGGAGATTGAGTGAGTGATCAGAGTTGCAGCTGAGGGGCGGTGAATACATAGCAGAGAGGCAGAGCTAGTACTGGGAGGATTGGCGCAGAAGCCGGGAGAGGTTTATGCAAAGCCATCTAGAGGCCACACAGAGGCAGCTAGAGGCCACATAGAGGCAGCCAGGAGCTGCGCAGAGCCAATGAGAGCCAGTGTGTGAGATGTAGAGGTTACAGAGGCTGACGCAGAGCCCCAAGATGCTGACGCTATGCCAGAGAGGCTGACGCAGGCCTTAGAGGTAGCGCTGGGAGATTTTCGTGGGACAGATTGGAGCTGGAGAGCTAGATAAGGTGACACAGTCCCTATCAAGGTGACACATAGCAGCAGAAGCTATATTGTTGTTGTGGAATCATTCATTCGGTGATTTAGCTAGAATATCTATCTCTGACTGAGAGGTACTACTCTCGAGGGCATTCTGTGTTGGGTGAGCCATTTCTGGCAGCTTGGTTGTATTATGAAACTACATAATAATAAAACCCTCTGAATAGCTGCACCGATTTTCCCGCATTAGGTTTTTTCGGGGACATTAGTCCAAAACAACGATGTCACTTGTGTGCTTGTTTCTTTCAGTTGATGACATGTATGTGTTGATGTTGTACTTGTATTTATTTTCAGTATTTACATGGTAAATAACTTGTTAAGTAATTGAACAAGTAGGAAGAAATAAATCAGATAGCATAGGAAGAATTTATAACAGATAGACTTAGAAATTCCAACATGGTATAAGAGTGTGGTTGCAGATCAAAGGATAACTGGAGGCATCATAAAAGTAGAGCAACAGCAGCAAAAACAATTGTCCTGAGTGATAGAAGTTGTTCCTAGTAGGAAGCAGCAAGGAAGGGATGACGCAGAGAGTCTACATCATCAGTTCGAACGAAAAGGAGGATCAATGTTGAGGAAGAAAGGAGCAGACCTGACCTACGCAGTGCCCAGTCATCTTTCTCGGTTAGGAGAGATCGACGTTGTGACCAGGAGGTGCAGATTTTGCTGGTGTCGAGATTACGTAGAGCCTAGAGGCTCAGACCTTCAGATCGCTAAGGCATAGGAGGTTGTGGGTGAGTTGCGGAGTGAAGCTGGTGGGGTACTGTGGTCAGAATAGTGCCTAATGGGGCAAGACCAAGGAGAAGGGAGTTGTTGCCGAGGATTTATAGCCAAGAAATCCGGATCAGTGGTGCAGTAGCACAAACAATTAGAGTGGGGCATCTTGACATTGGCAGAGGAGTTTCCAGGAGGGAAATCGAGGCTCAAAGGGAGTCACACTGAGAACTTCCAAACGAGAAGTTAAGAGACTCGAAAGAGGAGCAGTGAAATGGAAGTGAATGAGCTAAGAGATTAGGATAGACTAGAGGGAGCTTCAAACTTCGTAGTCTGGAAGGCCAGGATCTTGTCCATTCTAGACAGGTATCGCATCAAACACTTCACCTTGAAAATGATAGCAATCCCAGTTGACCCGGCTGAAAATGAGAAGTACGAGGAGGCAATGGCCAGGGCTAAGTGCATCATTCTTGACGGAGTCAAGGATCATGTGGTACCACATATTGCCGAGAAGGGCATGGAAAATGAGATGTGGGATGCCCTGAAGAAGTTGTATCAGCATACTTCCACACAGAGGAAGATGCTTCTAGAAAATTAGTTGCGGTCATACCAGATGTAGAGGGGAGAGCAGATAAATATTTTCCTCGGGCGATTGACAAAGATCTAGGACCAGTTGACTTCCACAGGGGCCATGCCAGATGAGGATATGTTGGTGAGGAAAGCATTGAACGCAGTCTTAAAGGATTGGGAGGTATTTGTCCAGAGCTTACTTGGCAGGGCGAGCCTTCTAGATTGGGAGGAACTATGGGCGGATCTTCATCAAGAAGAGATCAAACTACTGACCAAGGCTGAAAGCAACAACAAGGGGGATAAAATAAAAAAGGAGGAAGAGGAGGATGCTGCCCTAGCATCTGTGGGAAAGTAAGAGAAACAGAAGAAGAAGGACCTCTCCAAGGTCAAATGCTTCCACTTTGGGGAACTCGATCACTATGCAAACCAGTGTTCGAGGAAGAAGAGCAAGGGAGAGGCTTTTGAGACCAAGGCAGCACCAGTGAGGGCGGAGAAGTGGAGACAACTGATGACTGTGCCATGAGTTCTCATGCGCCACTTAAGAAGAATTGGGGGAGACATCGAGTTGTAGTCAGACGAACTACAAATGATGAGGGGTAGGATCCTCGAGGTACCAAACCTCTTGGATTATACATGGCTATGGGAGACCCGAAGAGGAATAACAGGACTAGCGGATGTCAGTAGAGACGGATGCAGATGGAGCAACAAACAATGCTACAGTGTAGGAGTCCCAGAACAGCATGAGGCAACCGTGCGAGATGATGGAGTTGTTGCAATAGCGCAGAGGTCAGTAGAGGGAGCACTTGTTAGCGACAGAGGGAGCTTGAGCATCGGGAGTGTCTCTAGCTTGATAGAGATGTCAGAGTTGGGAGGATCAATTACTTACTTCTCAGTGACTGAGTTGTAGTGTAACAGTTAGCAGTGGCAGTGTTATAGGTAGCACGATGCAACATGATGAGAGGGGATGCAGTGCAGATGCAGTAGTGGCAGTGGCTGGGCCATGGGCAACATCACAGATGCAGAGGGAGTTGTCATACGGATGAAACACTGGCAGTGGCAAGGCCATGGGCAATAATACATGATGCATCAGTGAAGATGATGTTGGTTGGGGAGGCCTAGCATCAACACAGAGACCGATGCTGGATGATCACGATGATACTCAGTGAGGAGTATTACTAGAGCACAGTCCTTGCTAAGAGGGAGTGTTGATTTGGGGTAGCATCGGATGTGCTCTAGCCACGAAAATTGGTGGAGAGGCTAAAGCACATGAGATCTCCAAGACCCATAAATGATTTGGGTAGAATCTAACCAGTTTGGGAGATATTAAAATAATTAATATTTTAAATGGATTTCCTAAGTCTAAACTTAGGAAAAAAAATATTAATGTGAATTAATATAAAACTGGGTTAGAATGGTCCAAAAGTCATGGATCAAGCCAAATCTAATCTTAGCCGTTGATTAGAGATTTAATCTCGGTCATTGATGGACCAACAAGAAAAGTATAAGAGGAGGCTTGAGGGTCAGTTGGAGAACACAACGAGAAAGATCAAGAACTTGATTTTCTGAGGTAGGGTTTGCTGAGAAAATTGAGTGAGTGATCAGAGTTACAGCTGAGGGGTAGTGAATACATAATAGAGAGGCAGAGTTAGTACCCGAAGGATTAACACAGAAGCCGGGAGAGGTTGACGTAGAGCCAACTAGAGGCCACGCAGAGGCAGCTAGAGGCCATGCAGAGGCAGCCAGGAGCTGCGCAGAGCCAGTGAGGGCTAGCGTGTGAGACGCAGAGGCTCCAGAGGATGACGCATAGCCCCGAGAGGCTGACTCTAGGCCAGATAGGCTGACGTTGGGCCATAGAGGCTAACGTAGGCCTTAGAGGCAAAGCTAGGAGATTTTCGTGGGACATATTGGAGCTAGAGAGCTGGATAGGTTGATGCAATCCCTATCAGGGTGACACAGAGTAGCAGAAGATGTATTGTTATTGTGGGATCGTTCATTCGGTGATTTAGCCAGAATATCTGTCTCCGACTGAGAGGTACTATTACCGAGGTAATTCTATGTTGGGTGAGCCATTTCTGTCACCATGTTGTATTTTGATACTGCATAATAATAAAACCCTCTTAATAGCTGCACTGGTTTTCCCGAATTGGGTTTTTCCAGGGACAATAGTCCAAAAACAACAGTGTCACTTGTGTGCTTGTTTATTTTAGTTGATGATCTATATGTGTTGATAATGTACTTGTATTTATTTTTAGTATTTATATGGTAAATAACTTGTTAAGTAACTGAACAAGTAGGAAGAAATAAATGAGATAGTATAGGAAGAATTTATAACGGATAGACTTAGAAATTCCAACAAATGGTAGTAAGGAAAATAACAAGACATGTAAACCCTTCTCCACATCAGGGAAGGAAGAAGTTCAGATAGGTCTGGAGGAAAAATAATTTTTGCAACCATTGTAACAAGCATGGACATTAGAGAGCTACATGATGGATGCTCCATCCAAAGCAACATCTCAAGAAGGACAAAGCACCTATACAAGAACCAATCAATGAAGCTTTTCTACAAGTGAATCAACTCCAAGATGATGACCAATTCACTTTGATAAGTGAGAGATGGTTTTATTAGATATAGTAGCTTGTCATGGCCACATTTTTTAAATCACATGTTGTGAAATGGTTATAAAAGAGATGAGTGTTTTACTCACTTATGAAAAACAACATGATGATGTTTTTGGCCTTTTTGTTGATAGTTGGGGTATTGTTTTGTGTTATGATTTTGATGTAAAATTGACCAAAGAGTGCATTATAAACTCTTGACAAGTATGGAGTTTGCTTGGGTCATGATAGGTCATGTAATTAAGCATGTGTTTTGCAAGATGTACTACAAGTTTGCATATGATGCAGGTGTCGGTTCATCACTCATGGCTTCAATTTGAAGGACAAAGGTGAAGGAAGTATGTCCTATTAGGTCACTTGTTGTGTAGATGAGGGAGTGCAACAGATTGTAGATAGTGCACATGATATTCAGAGGACCAAAATCTCCTTAGTGTGGAGGAATGATCCAAGTGGCTCCAGGAAACCTAAAAAATCACAGTATTCAAAATGTTATGAAACTAATATCAAGTTGTAGATCTCGACGAGATGTTTCCACCGATGCAAACATCGCCTCAATCCGAGTTCGTATGCAAAAGTTATGGTTAGTTAAAGTTTTGGTCAAACTAGGCAAAAGTCAAAGTCAAAGTCAACCTAGGGTGCCACATGGAAATCCATAGGCTACCGTGTGACAAAAAATTCAGCAGGCCTGGTGGGACACACAAAACTGATGTGGCAACCCAGTCAACAAACTAGGTGGACCCCTAAGCAAGTGACATGGCAGCGCCAAAAGTTGACACATGACAAGTGGCAGATGATGTGGACCAATGAGAGCTTGCCCCATGGCCCAATGACATGGTGCCACAAGCACCTCAAATTAGGCCCAATTAGCCTTTAGCATGGTGCAACCTCCATTTTTGTCTTATTCTCATGGTTTTGGGAGTCATTACAATATGGACATACAATTTCCATATATTATATGGTTTGAAAACTATATTAAAACCAAAATTGGATTTAAAACAATATTAAAGCAAAATTAGGAGTCCATGGATTTTGAACCCAAAACCTCCACAACAACAAGTAACTTAATATGACTATGTCAACCATTGTGCCAACCATACGCTTTGTTAATTGTTTTATTCACCTTCACACTTCGTTATAAAATACCATTCAAATGGTTCAAACAAAACCATGGAGAATACATGAAAGATGAGGGCACAGGCAGACCAATGAAGACATGAATCTCAAGAAGATTCTAGGAATATTGTTAGAGCATATGATAGGGAATATCTCAAAGAATATTCTTTATAAGGAATATTTAAGATTCCCTTGGAGCTAAATTTTGATGATGTAAGAAGTATGCCAATTTTATATTCAAATGAACCAGATTTTCACTAGGAGTCTAATAGCGCATTCCATTTCTTCAGCTGAGTAGGAGATTTTTTTTCCCGTTTCCAAAAGAGAATCTTTGATGAATCTTTAAGATTCACGAGGAGCCCAAAATTGACCAAGTTAGAAAGGGGTCGAGTTTATAGTCAGATTTCATGATTTTTTGCCAAGAATTCAATTGTGAAACCATTTCTTTAGCAAAGGTTTGCATTTTTAGGCCATCCCTAGAAGTGGAGGTATAAGATGCACTGATGCCATGTCTTCTTTTGATTTTTGTTGAGATGATGATTTGATGTTGAAATCCTTGTTTACCATTTTGTTGGAGGATCCTTGTATGCCACTTCATGTGAGAGTTTGATATTTTGTCATGCTAAAGGAGAGATTGTATGAGTGAGAGTGTTATACAGGATTTACAATTGCAGACAAAAGTATCTCTCCTAGGTCAGTGGCTAACCTAGAACAACAGAGAGACAAGGAACACAATGTTTTTCCTTAAAGTAAATAGATGATGGAGCGAGGCCTACCTGGAATCCTTCACATGCTTCACTCCTTCTTCAGTTTGGAAGCTCTAATCCTAGTTTCGATTGCCAAAAATAGAACCTGCACAGTCAGACAACACAAGCCAACAAATTACGAGATGTATGCAATATCATCTAAGTACTTCATTCAATAGATAAACATGGTATTGAAATAAGTGAAACAACATCACATATAGGAAAACATTGAATTCATTACATTACTATAAATGGAAGGAGATTACAACCATAAGTAGCAGTTGATATTGTAGAAGAGCTCCTCCAAGTTGTTGAATTGTCCTTTCCTTGTCACAATATGCACCTCCAATCACCCTAAATGCATGGAATGATGACCACTCACTACCGTAGCATAAGGGAAAAATTATTCTCCAAATGCCAACCCCCAACCTCATAGCAGGCTGGAAATATATAAAGAAGTAAGGTGAGTTAGGAGTTCTTCTGTTGGGTGTGGAGCTTGATTGTTCAGAGGTCTTTGTTTCAGCTGGATGTATACCCCAGGAAGTTTGTACACACCTCCATGCGGGGGGGGACTTATCCCCCCTGCGGGGGTTTGGGGGGGCTGATCCCCCCAGCTGGGGGGTCCAGGGGCTAGCGGTCCCTCGGCGGGGGTTTCGGGGGGAGCGTCCCCGAAGCTAAAAACAGATGTAAAATTGCCTTGTAAAAATATAGTAATTTCTAGTCAATCTGGGCCGTTCATTAGGCGGATGATCTGACTGTAGAACTTATGTTTAGTTTAGGATTTTTTGCCCTAGAAGGAAACCCCCTCTCTTTGTATGAGGGCATTATATTGAGGCTGTGCAATATGATGTGTAATCTCCAAGCGAGAAATATAGAGGTGAGACTATGAGAGAAAACAAAGGATATTACAACGGATCTATTGTAGCTTGTGTCTCTTCATTTTGCTGGATAATAGAAAGGAAGGACTAGCTGTTTAGGGTGGATGTAGCCCAAACTGGGTGAACCACGTATATCTGCGTCTCTCTGGTTTTAGGAGTTCTTATCCAATTATCATTCTAGGGTAAGAGATCCACCTTTGATGGAGGGACAAGATCAAAGGATAAGTGGTGAAAACTCCAATGTAGGGATGGATATGATCTTAATGATTTATCCAAGGTAAGTAGTTCTAACAACTTCTGGAAACTCCTAGAAGGTGAAGCTTCCAGAATCCCAATCATTCTCTCGGATTTCTAGAACCAACGCAGGTGTAAAGGGGAGCAACCTGCTGGTGACCAACGTAGGCCACAATGGAGCAACCTGCTAGTGAACGCACCCTAGTAGGCTTACAAGGAGCATTGATACTTAAACTGGGTCAGATGAAGCAACTTAGGGCTCAAACTATGGGAAATGAAAGGTATATGCATATAGCTTTGTGAAAGATGGTGAAAAGGGGGAATAGGATGTTGATTGATCCCATTACGAGGCTCACTAATAAGATGTGACAAATGGCCTATAACAGAGAGTTCTTATAGAAGATCATCTCGTGGAGAGACATGTCATTCTAGTTAAGGGAGTTCTTCCTAGTATTGACAAAGAATACATCATGTACTCATCACCATCTTGTAACATTTAATGAAGCAACCTCCCCACTCTTGACATCGGGCACGGAGACGTAGTCCACACTGGACGAAACTCCGTTATCAAGTTGTATGTATTCTTTGATTTGATGGTTGCCTTTATGTTTCCTCCAGTAGCTGAGAGAATTCAGATCACTCAAGCACATAATGTTGATTGGGTTTGAAGAAGTTAATAATAAAGAGCGAGGTTTTTTAATAGTGGTTGTGAAGGGTGCATTGAGCATAGCTAAGACCAATTTGTTACATGCCTATTGAGTGGACCACGTGCCTCATTTTTTTAAGAGTGGTGGATTCCCACCAATGAATGTGTTGTTATATATTGCATAAAGACCTTTTTTTACTTAGATTACTTTGTGTGACACCCTAGAATTAACATTTCTCATACCTCCTTATGCGAGAGATTGAATTCTAGTGCAACATAACAGATTTTGCACTAATGTGATTATGAAGATTCAATAAGTTGTGTTTTCCTTGGATTGGTAAGTAGTGGAGATGTGTAGTGAATGTGTGAACACTATGAATATATACACATTAGGATGGTGGAAGTTGATATTTGAGAAGGTTTGATACATATTGAGGTGGGAAGCTCAGATGCATGCTAAACATGATTTTGTAACGTAGAATTGTTCAAATGCTCCATGTTCCAAGTCTAATTCAAGACAAAGTCAAAACATGTTTGATGTTGGAGGAGGTTCCTTGGAAGCCATGTAGCCTTATGCATTGGCATATGAAGAGTTTGTGTAAATGTCAATCCCAATGGAGTTGTTGGTCATGGTAAGTGTTATGCATGCACGATTGCCTACAAACTCCTCTTCTTGGGTATTCTTGCTATGGAGTCCATGGTGATTGGATCATGCTAGTTGCTCTAGTAGAGATGTGCAACTATAGGTTTTGATAGGATCATAGTCTCTTTATATGTTTTGTGGAGCATTCAAAATTGGATGATTGAGCCCATTGTTGGAGAATTCTACAATTGGAACATGGAAACACAACAAAATAACTAAAGTGTGATTAACCAACAACATTGATATGATGCTAAGATTATGCACAAGTTTGGGGCATTGTGCATGGTCAAAATATCCATTTAGATAAGATAACAATGAAGAAAATGGCTACGTTTTTCAATGGGTAGTAAACAAGATGACACGAAACTATGCATGGGTTGCCTTGTCAATTAACAACCTTGGAAGCAAAAAAATGTATCTTGTGAATTGAGTTATTGAGGTTTGTGACATTATGATGCAAAACTAGAGACATAAAATGTTGTGGTGGCTCGTGGATTTATGAGCCATAGTGAATGGCGCAATAAAATGCAAAAAGAAATGAAGGAGTATTTGGCAAAGAGGTACTTCGTTCATGTGACTATATTTGGAACAAAAGAGATGCTATAAATGAAACTAGTTGATGTTTCATAATATCAAATGCTTAGGCATGTAGTGGTAGGAATTTTATATAAAGTTGGAGTTACTAACATGCAATGGCCATATGATTGGCATATCTTCTTTAGGCACATGCACCCCTAATTTGATAGTTCATCAATGTAAGGTCTAGATATAAACGTAGGTGACATAATTAAAAGGGGTATGTTGCAATTATATATAATTATAAATTTTGATGGGAATAGGTGTTTACCCCAAGGCAAGTTTAAAGGGATGAGTATGAGGTGATAAAGTGAAAGGTGGATAGGTTGACCTTGATTAGATTAGTGGTGGGTTTAATGTTGGTGGTTTATGAGTCGATTTACAAGCCCATGTTATTCACTTTTGATGAAGCCCATTTAAAGGTCTGACATGCTCCATTGTAAAATGCCTCAAGTGGCCTCCTTTGGTTGGCTTGACTAGATTCACCAAGGTTATTGAATATATCTTTGTGGTTGTTTTTCCTAGTAAAAGGTTTCTAATGTAACACATGGGATTTTATATGTGCTTCTTATTTACCCTATTTTCTCACATCTTTTTTTTCTTCTTCTAATAATTTAACCCAAAGTAATAAGTATATTATAAGTTATGGCCCATGGTTCTTTTTGTCAAACTCTTATTAAAAATTTCTATTAGGGAGGTAAGAATAATATAAGTAATTCTCTAAGGTTCCCTTTTTAGACTCCCCTTAGGAAGTTCTCAGAGACATATAAGAAAAATATAATTTATGCTCCAAGGTCTCCAAGTTAAATGTTATCTCTCTGAGTCGTACAAATGTCAATAAAAGGATTCTTAGGTGGTGTTTTCTCCAACCATGGGTTCCAAGTGTTGAACACTCCTCATTACAAATCTCCTCATTCTCCAAGATAAGTATCCAATGATCCAATGATCCTCCTCAACATATGTATCTTAAGTCCATATACAAACCTAAGCAATTCACTTTGAATTCACTTGTCATCCAATTAATTGTTTATCCTCCTAAGGCATGAAAAGTGGTATTGGCACTCCTAGGGCTAACAATGCTCCCTCCTATTGCTTAGTGCTTCTCCTACAATATAGATCCAACACCCTTGCAAACAACAAACTCCATCAAGATACTCTCCCAATGTTTTTTTAGTATGGACTATGACATATACAACCCAAGTTTCCTACTATTAGGCTTGCTAGTTATACAGAGAACATAACCACTAACAAAACTTGCCACTTGTTCCTACATCATTGACCAATACACACTTTTGGAAATTTTATACTATCATTGTCATGTGAAAATGCCTAGCTATCTTGGAAGTGTGAGCTTCTCTCATCGACTAAATCCTTATATCCCATGGTATGCATAACTCATCTAACTTGTATAACAAATTGTTTTAGATTTTCATGATGGTATTCATTATGTTCCTTCCCAACAATTGATCTTTATTTTAGTTTCTTTTATATGCCTTTTAAATCTTCATCTTTTTTATAGTATCCACTTAGCAATTCATGGGTGAAAGGCTCAATTGTATTGGCATGACAATGGCCACAATCTTCTTTAGCGGGGGTTGCGAAAGCATGTTGGTAAACTTGTTTGTAGTGCATTTCTTGTACTTGATTAATAGATGTAATTATTGTAGGAATCTCATCCATTTGTAATGTCTCACTCACTACATTTTGCTTTGGCTTGTAGGTAGTCCATAGGTTGATGGTTAGGGTGTATGATAGTCTCTTTTCCCAATAGAGAATGCTTTCACTACTTACCAACTGCACAATAATGAATAGTTCTTTGCCATACGTGGGATAATGCAAAAGCACTCCATGAAATAATTATGAATGATAATAAACCAATCTTCCTCCTTGCACAAGCACCAAACCTAAAGCATACACACTTGCATTTATTTCTAGTTCAAATGAAAAATTTGAATTAGGCATTAAAACATTGAACGATGTATTCCTTAGAGTGAACCAAGGCACTTAAAAAATCTAGAAGCCTTAGTGATATAAGTTGATGACCATGGAATTTAATGATGAGATAGGATAGGGGATTGAAATGTGAAGGGAACCACTCTAGATCAAATATATACCATGCTTCTAAAATTCCATGTTGCCAAGTAAGCATTAATGAACTAAAATAAGGAAAGGGAAAAGAGAGAGATAAATAAAAGACATGAAGAACCATGACTTGGAATGCTACTAGAAAATGACAAAGAGAAAGAGAAGCATTGGAGTTTGGGAGTTAAAGAGTTGGGGACACTTGACCTCTAATTGATTCCCCAATAGTCAACTCTATCTATAAACATAGAGATGACAAATGAAAAAGGGTTCTTTGGCAAAGAATAGAAGGAATGTTGCATTGTGATTCTTCTGATACTAATGTAATTGATTTAGAGAGATAGAATCCATTGTAAATTTTCATTTGCTAAAAAATAATGATTGAGCATAACTATTTAATGCTCAAGTTTTTCCTTCAAGTTCCTCCAATGTAATCTCTGTTGTTCATTGTGTTGAATACTATTATGATTAAATTGTTTCAATTATTTGTTGCATTCTCATGATTGTTGAGAAAATTATAGTTAATGGCAATGCTATACACTATTTATGGTTGATTTCCTAAGGTTGTTCCTTTGCCATAATGGTTGGATACTCCAAACCATCCAATTAGACTCTAGATGAAATCAATGGAGGTGAAATTAGACTTGTTACCCAATGTTTCTAATCCAATCTACTATAATTTAGCTTTCCTCCGTGTGCATACTAGTCATTAGATGCCTGAGAGAGTTTGTGTGCACTCTAGAACACTTGCAAACTGTCAAATTAATAGTTTAAATCAGTGGCTACACCCCCATAATGGCTAATTTATTCTTGTAGCATGTAATTCAATTCACCTAGGTTATGGAATTCACTATACAATGTTAATTTTAGACCATCAATTGCTCATAGGTCTAAAGCCATTACCTATGCTCTATAGAAATGTTACCAACATTTGAATATTTAATGTGATCTTACTGAACCATAAATACTTGCACTTCCCTACGTCTCGATCCCTCTACAAAATGCATTTTTGCCTCATACAACCAACACTTGGATTGATTATTTTATATGGTAATACACATGTTTTCATAATGTACACAACTTGTTGCTTTGTTAATTCATTACAAGCTTCCTTATAAATAAACACATACACATTACTTTGGTTAATTAGTTAGGAAACCATGACTTAAAAAAATTTGATGTTATTCATGTGATTGCTCAATTGTGATTTAGTGGTGTATGTTTAAATAAAAATGAGAGTGTCGGGTTGATTTTTTGCATAAACAATTTTGGTAGTTGTTTGGCATTATAAACCCATTGTACTTTCTTGTTATTGGGCACCTGTAGAAGCATTGTAATTAACAAACCAAACATTAAGAACTGAAGATGCATAGAGAAACCAATTCATGCTAATGAATTTAGGTGTAGAACCTTAATCTAAGTTTGAAAATAAATCACAAAGACACCAATTTGTTCTCAATTCCATAAAGGATTCATGTTCGTGAAATATATAGGCTATATCACCATGTTATCAAGTTAATTGAAAATTAATTATTATAGTGTACAAATAGTTGGTACTTACAATTTGCATATATCTTTGATTATATCTATATAGTAATTATATGTTAACTAGCAAACAAACTTGGAAGAGAAATAAAGTTGATCTATTCCCTCTTTTTTTTGTTGTTGATTAACATATGGAAAGGAAATAACTTCATTGAGATAAAATAATATACAATATTGTTAACCTTTTAATCAAATGCAAACATTAAAACAATATGCATTAGATTCGTTAACCCTTTCACTTGGTGATGAAGTAGTTAAGAAGGGATCCCAAGTTTATTTACCTTCTAAGTGAGGGAAAACCCTAAACTACATGTGAATCTATCTACCCTAATTTGCAACAAACTACTTGGGATTTGGGCATAAGAATGAACAAGCAACAAAGGAGGGCTTGAAATTTATTCTATGTGTTGTGAAGTCATTTATTCCCCTCGTAAAAATAAACAAGGAAATATTATTCGTCAATTACATGGAACATAAGTAAACACATACATGAAATGAGATAACAAGTAAGCACACATAGTCGAAGCTGAAACAATAATATATAGGGATGTATGACCCAAGTATGCTTAGTTTAAAATGTAGCCTCCATGCTCACAACAATGCGTTTAAGATCCCTTCAAGGTGGACAAATCCATACAATAAGTAACTCAATAAAATTAATCATGCCTTTTACCATAAGTAAATATGAACCATGGGCCATAGGTGTGATATACATGGATGATATAACAATTTAAAATTCAAATATCCAAAAACACTCAATTTAAAAGAAATTTTGACTAAGAAAACATCTCAAGGATGGTATCCTAATGTATTAAGGGCATTTGGGTTCCCATGGAAGGCTAATCAACTAACTAAGCTCATAGCTAGTGCACGAGGCATAATAAAGATAACATGAGTAAGTGAATGACCAATTGGGTATTGCCAAAGTTTTACATGAATGGAGAAAAATGTTGAAGTCTAGATTAAAAGGGGGCCAAACATAACATTAGACATCAAATTCAAGATCATAGTGACACATCTAAACTAGTAAGGGAATTGAAAGGGGGAGGCTTCAACACATGTAGACCATTTCTATAATGGATAGGAGGACCATGGTGTCATTATAAGATATTTTAGGCATGATTGGTGTACCATGAACACTCCATAGAAAAATATTTTAGAAGAAATGTGTATAGTCAAATACAAAGTACAAAAATCACAAACAATACTTTATAATCTATAACACAAGATCTACTTAAAATATAAATTCAATGTGACTTATTATTCACTTCTTAACTTCATACCACTCTTCCTATATTTCCTCACAAAGTTTGGTGAAGTTTGAATTAATTATTTTTGAATCTCCTCTTCACATTTCTCCAACTTTCAAACTAAATGTAGATATACCAACTTCCTTTTTATAGTTAACGTTAAAAGCTACCCTTTTAATTTTATGTTACTTCATCAATCCAATTAACAACTTTATTTTGCTCCTCTTAAAAGAAAAGACTAGAATCAATTTAGTTTTCCAAATGTAATGTTTATAACTAAAACTTAATCCAAATCATTACTTACTAAAACCCATCTTATATTATAACTAATAATACTAATCCAATGAAGTTAAATTGCATCCTCTTATATAATCAAGTAAACTTTCTTTAATCATATTTTTTTCGATAATGATTCTTCCCATTTTAATCTTGCTATTTTAATCCTACTTTCTTTAATATCAATGGTTATCAAGAGCATATGTGTTATTATTGAAATAAAATAATAAAATAAAAATTAATTAATTAATTACTAAGATGAAGATTAAAGTTTAATTTCATCTCTTTATATACAAAGATGATGAAAAATATACTCTCTTTATCAAATCTCACTAATAAAAAAAATACTCCCTTACTTTTAACCCTTTAATAATACTTAAGTAAACATAACTTACTTAAGTAAATCCATACCATAATCAACTAACTATAATTAGTTAAATCAATTTTAAAATAAATAATACTTCTTTTACTTTCTCTAGCCAATGACATGTTCATGAAACCATTCCTGAACACCCATCATGGGTAAACATTAATATTAAATTAAATTTTGCATTAAAACCTATCCTTATGTTTAGGAGAATGGAAATATGCTTATGTTTGTTTATTAAGTAATGTGAGTTTTGAGATGAGTGAACATTCCTAACTTTTGGCTTGAGTAGCTACTGTTTAGGGGCATCTAAGCCGTCAAAATCATCTATGAATTGCACCTACCTCTATCTAGTAGCATCTAAGCCATGAAAATCATTCATAGATTGCACCCGCCTGGATCATAGTAGCCCTTTTTGCTTATAAAATTTTGAACCAATATCCTTTTCACCAAAAAATATGTTAATAAACCACTTGTCATAATCTATTCTACTCTATACTTCCTAATAATCTAGAAACCATATTTAATTCAGCATTTGTCTATAATGAGACTTTTTGAAAGCCTTTCCGGGGGTTTTTCTGGTCAAAATCCGGCAGCAATTTATTGGAATCTCAAGTTTGATAGCTAGTTTCTGCACAATCAAAGGGTCCCAAGGGTTTTTCAGGGTGCTGAATCCAAATATGCAGTTAAAAAACCATTTTAACTGCTAAAAATCAAGATTTAACCTCAATTTCTTCTGCCGGATTCCGTCACCAAAATCTCCAAAAAATCGCATTATAAACAATTCCTTTAATTCATCTCAATGTAAATGTATTAATTTTTTTTAATATTATATTTGGAATGTATTATTTTTTTTAATATTATATTTTGAATGGAAATCGGAAATCTACATTCACGTCAAACAAAATGGTGATGTATCAACTTATTTATTTATTTATATTCAAATTAAAAAATAGCATGTGGGGGTTAAATTAAACACCTTCACAGCATGTGGGCTTAATATTAAATTTTTAAATTGTGGGCTCAATATTAAATTAAATTTTAAATTGAGAAGCGATATTCAAATGGGCTTCATATTAAAATAAATAATTTAAAATCGAGAATCCATGTTCATGAAGCTTAGCTGCGAAAGACAATGATTAACTCAGATTGAAGTGCAAAAGTTGCAACTTCTGTGTACTGTTCAAATAAGTCGTCGATGTCACAAATAAAATCGCAATCTAAAAATTTGTCACTTTGTTAAAGCTTGGAATTGGCCCAACTCAACCTAAATGGTAAAACTGGGATGGAGAGGTTGCTCCCTCTTCCCTCTCAACCCTCCGAGCGTTATCCTCAAATTGGTGTGTTATCAGTCACACGTCCAAGCTATTTCCCAAACACTCCACGTCCCACTTGCCCTTATCTGTTCATTTGCAGCCCACATATTTCATCGATCCACTGGGCAGCACCTCCATCACATCTGTACTTGTGGCATCGAATGGTTAGACCATTCGATTTCCAGGAAAAAAAATTCATAGATTTTCGGAAAAACAAAACATACATTTACGGAATCTTCAGACAACGTGAAGCACGAGCAGATCCCGAATTATAAAAAATGATGTCGTTAATGACGAGATACGCCTGTTTGACATACAAAAATATTTGGCCACGTCGTGATTGTCATCTGAGGAGCCTGTGTGGCAGTCCCAGAATCTGATCCGAGAGCTCATGGATTGGACCCTTTCATGGACTCGCATACCGAAATTGATCAGAGATTGTCAGGCGGGTTTTTCAATTTAAATTTGGATTTTAATAACTTAGGACCAGTACGCAGAGTAAACAATTTTGTTTCATATTTTAATAAATGGGCTTTCAGCAGTCCTTTAGTATAGTTCTTCAGTTATTTCAGCGCTCCGTTTGCATAGACTCGGAAGCCATTGGGTTGGAGCTGAAGTATTGATTGATACAGTCTATACCATTTTGAATTTAATAGTTTCAGGAAATGGGTTCATTGACGGCCTCTAGCTTGCAGCTGTGTTGGGGTGGAGTGGATAACAGAGGGATGTCTGGCAGGGCGTCGTCCGCAAACGTGGTGTCTCAGAATGGGAAATGGGGATGTAGCAGCAATAGCAGCAAGAATGGGTTTGCGAGCATGTATGGGCAGAGGAAGAATGTGTGCTGCAAGTTTTCTTCTGTGGATATGGATAGGGCGGATAGGGCGGATAGCATACTCAATAGCGTGGTTATTCCCACTCCATCTGATTTGGCGGATTCAGGTAGGTCACTGTGACGGATTGATTCAAGTAGAATTGAATTTGTTTTTTTTTTTTTTTTCCATGGCGAAACTATCTTATATTCCATATTAGGAATATACCTGCTCAGTTCTTGAGGGCATACTTATTTTAACAATAATATACATGGTGTTCAGGTTCTGGAGGGACTATTTATTTCAACAATCAGGCCTTAACCCATTACATTACAGTCTATCATGTCATTTAAGGGAATTGAATCTGCGCAAGGAGAATCTCAATCATTTCTCCCAACCATTTTAAATAAATTCCAACCATTCTTCCCCACCATCCTAAATAAATCTCAATCATTACTCCCAATTTCCCAATAGATTGAATTTGTTTATTAACATTGACTCTACATTATTTGCTTTGTTTTGGGTTGTTATGATGTTATGGGTGGGATTTGGAATCATTACTCCCAATTTCCCAATAGATTGAATTTGTTTATTAACATTGACTCTACATTATTTGCTTTGTTTTGGGTTGTTATGATGTTATGGGTGGGATTTGGAATCGTGGTTAATAAGTGTCCATGGATTGATAACCAGTCACTCAACTCATAGCATAGGAAGATTTTTGTTTTGAGCCGGCAAAGCTGTGGATGTAATTCAAATCTTAATAGGCATCTATGTTCTCACCATCGCTTGAGAGGTTTACATTTCCATTTATGCTTATTACATAACCATGTACTCACCACGACTCTGGGAGGTACACATCGGCGATGGCTAGTTTCAATCATCGTGTTCTAGCTACTTATGCTTACATTCATAGCGGTCCTGGTTACTCAGGGCACCCTCCACATCACCCTCTGGGAAAGGATCCTAGAAAACTGCCCTCTGAAGTTGGTTTTCTCTATGATCATTGACAGGCGAGAGTTTGTAGCCCGTGGTCTAAAATGTCGATTCCCGGGAGGTAGGTGGCTTGGGCCACTAGGCAGGAATTGCTGATCAGCAGTTGGACGGAATTACAATTTATGTTCCAGATGACGTTCAAATTCTCTTGTGGCCAGTAGGTGGCAAATTGCAATGGCTGATCAACGGTATGGTCCAGTGGTTTACCAGCAGTCTGATTTTGATTCCTATAATCATATGGCCATGTTTGGTTTGAAGGCTGGCAGTTAGCAATTGTTGACCAAATGTTATTGCTTTCAATTCTCGTGGAGTCATTGCAAATCTGGCTGGAAGCTTACTAAGGGCGGTTTGACAGAGATCTGTATCATCAAATTAATTACATTATATATTTTCAGATGCATTTTCTATGTATGTGATGCTTCATCGTAACATATGAAGGATTATTAACAATCGTCTTTGGCAGACTCAGCCACCCACCAAGGGTCAACTGCTTGGGAAGGGTCAAACTTGTATTGAGCTAAGATGCCACTACAGGGGATAACTGTTCCACCAAAGTCACTCAGGACTGGCAGCTGATGCCATGTTCACCTCGCCTAGATTGGAACGCTGGTGGATGGATGGGCATGGCACGCTGCCATTCGCACCATTGAAACAACACCACATTGGCAGATATGGATGTAGATTATTGACAGTAAACACCTGTAAAAACTTTAAAGCAGGTCATCATCTATTCTAAGAGAGGGGACATACGCACGGATTGCAGCGGAATATAGTATGGCTCAGGTAAATCGGGAAAAGCTTATCTTCGTTTAGCGAGCAATGGTAAGTAGCCCTAACGTGATTCGATCCAAATAACTTGGAGGTGGCCATTGACAATTAGAGGCTTGAATAATTCTCTGGGGTCATTCAGAATATATTATGGTGTTAGGCCAAGCGGGTTTGTTGTTGTTGTTAATAGCTATAATTGCTAACCAGCCGTCTCTGTACCATTTCTGATGGAGTCAGCTATCAACATAGGCCGTCATGTTGAAGGTAGGTGTACTTGGCAAATATTGAAACTGGCTATATATTTCCTTGGGTGGTTGAATAGGCGAGTCACTCTTTCAAGTCACAATCTTGAATTGATGTAGCTGCCTTTGTTTCATAGGGCAATTATAAACCATACTCAATATGCTACTCCTAGTACGAATCATCACTGATGCTTTTGTTAGAGGATGTCTAATGGTTTCCAATGGCACTCTACAGAGGGTGTTCTCTAGTGCAATTTTCTTTTGGAATTGCATTGGTTTCACATACAACCCTAATAAAAATTCAAGGGCAAATTTACCGTCTTTGCATACACCAGGGACTGTCCGCCTAGGACCCTAGTTTCATCTGGTCCTTGAGGACTGGCACTAGTTCTCTAGGGATATCAAAGTTTTCCTTGCATTATGTGGAAAGGGTTTAATTATAAATTTCTTCTTTTTTTTTTCCTCAGAGTCCCTGGAATGTTTGACCCCATATTTTTTATGTGACCAATTGTAATTTCAATCTTCTTTGGCAGAGACACATGATCTAACAGAAAAGTTATTTCACTTGTCAGCTGCGTCTCCTGAGTTCTATTCTCACCTGATATTGTTGAGAGGTGGTAACCAAAACCGGCCAGCTGCTGTTTAAAGCCATTTAAGACTGGATTACCGTGATATTGTTAAAACTGGCAACTAGGGTCAAACTCCATGTGGATCACCTTATTTATGGCTTCTGATATTTTTCCTAGATTCCTTTCATCGAGAGGTGTAGGATTGATCTAAAGATCATCCGATTCCGATAATTATTTATGGAGATATGAATTTATTTTGATTATAGACAAATTGTCAAGGTCAACCAGCAAACTTATGTATGCTTAAAAGCCCAACAGTCACGTCTATTCATCCTCAACGTTTGCATATAAATACAAGGAGCATTCTCCTCATTTGTACAATTCGATTCACTCATCTTCTCTCTCTCTCCTATGCACAAAAGGAGCCTCTCTCTCTCTCACACGTGTGGCTGAAAGGAAGACGTCCTAGGGCAAGGAAGACGCAGAAAGAAGGACGCTAGGGCAGCAGGTCATCTCTTTGACCAGCGTTGACCTTCTAGAAGTGCAGATTGGGTGTGGTTGCCTCTCCTAGGGAGGCCGCAATTTTTGGCACGAAAATCGAGGTGATTTGACCTTTGGTTTGACTGGTGTTGACTGCCCTAGTTTAGGGCTACAGTTGACTTCAGGAATCTGCAAATTGACTGAACTTCTGGGGCTGTTCAAGGGCTGTTTCTTCAGGTTGTTTGAGGACAAGTTGACTGGAAATTGACCAAGTATTTTTGAGGTCAATTTCAACTAGTTTGACCAAGTTTGACTTGGCTGATCTAGGGTTTGCTGCTGCTGATATAAAATTACAGAATTCAGATTTTGTACTATTTCTCTCTGCTGAACTATTGAAGATAAAAGAAGATTTGATCAAAGGGTTTCCCCGCATTGGGGTTTGTCCCTAGCTAGCCGCCACATCTTGTCTCTTGTCTTGGCTTGTTTTCTGTTGATCATTTAATGTTCTAACTGCACTTTACTTAATGTATATGTGATTGCTAATTTGTGGCTAACAAGAAGAAAAATAAGTAAACTGCTTTAAGCATAGAACATACCATAATTTAACAATTGTATTATGTAAGAAATATAATTACACCATTTTGTTATATGATTTAAAAAATAATAACTGTAGGGGAAGACATTCTTTATATATGAATGAAATGCTTCCTTTAAACTTAATTAATAAACAATATATACATGCATTTTATTTAAAAAAATGGGATGCTAAATCAACTGCCTTTGGCAAAATCTAGCAACTAGGAACTAGGAAGTGCTCATAGGGCTATCTAAAAATAAAGAGTCCGAGCCCTGAGGGCTGTACGAGTCCACAATTAAAACAATGATATGGACATGGACCAAAAAGCAAAGGACTAAAACCAAATAAGATGGTCAGTTGGCCACCATAAAGATAGACTTACTAGGAAGTGCTCATAGGGCTATCTAAAAATAAAGAGTCTAAGCCCTGAGGGCTGTACGAGTCCACAATTAAAACAGTGATATGGACATGGACCAAAAAGCAAAGGACTAAAACCAAATAAGATGGTCAGCTGGCCACCATAAAGATAGACTTAAAGACAAAGCAGTAGCAATAGATCCCAGTTCAAGAGGAGGGTAATAATCCTTTGGGTTTGGGCCCCACTCATTGAAAGGTGGCTTCTCAACATGTTGGCTAAGGTTCCATCCACTTTCTTCCTATTGCTCAAGGCACTTCTCTGTTTAGATAGCGAAGTCAGGCTTGTGGAACTTGTCCTTCTTTGGTCGAGGAGGAGGCAGGTGTTTGTAGTGCTCTTGGCTTTGGTTCCTATGTTCATTTTTGCATTTTGGAACTAAGTGGCCTACTACTAAACTAATGTGAACGAGCTGAGCTATAGGGCAATTCAACTCATCGTGGAAGGGGTTGCTGTATATTACTTCATAAATTGTAGTAGATGTGCTCAGTGTTGATAATATCGGTATCGGGAAAATATCGGCGAGGGTCCAGAAAATATCTTATCGGCAATATCGGCGAAAATATCGGCAAATATCGGCAAGCATAAAAAATGCATAATATATTAATTTTTTAAAGATTTTTAAACATATAAAGCAATAACAACATGAAATAAACACATTGGCACATAAATATGAAGAAAACACTGATATATATGATGTCAAATAGAAATGATACATCAAAGGCGATACCAAATCTTGCTGATCCCTGATAATTGTCCATTCAAGGACTCAAATGTGGAGAACCAATACAAATAACATCACATATATAAAAAGTATCTCATCATCATGAGTTATATGTAGCATAACAAATAAAACTAGCAGCTATTTATCTGAAATCACTGCCCTCTCCCCCTTTTACGGGAAAACATGATGGGCTGTTTGCCAGGCCTGCCCCTAGTAGTAGGAGACCCTGACCCTGCCTCTGCACCTAATGTCAAATAATGAGTGCTAGGTATGGGGCTATGCTCTCCTATATCTATAGCAGATGGTGTTGATGCTGATGCTCCCGCAGTGTCCTCCTCCTCCTCCTCCTGCTCCTCCTTTGAGTGCTGCTGCTCCTCTGACTCTGAGTCCTCCTCTTGTTGCCCCTGCTCTAATGGATCATCTGCCACTTGCTCTAACCATGAAGGTGACTCCTCCAAGAGGGGCTTCTCAGACTCCACCCTCCACGGAGACAATACATCAATATTGTCTAAGCTAAGTCACATGACACGAGGACACGAGACACGGAGGACATGTAAATACAAGTATTCAATACGAAACGCAACGACCTAGAAACAAGACACGGGGGACACATTATATATATATATATACTGAAATATAGTTTTTTATCCATATTAAATTGCAGGTTGCAACTTATCTAATCAAATTAAAATATAATTACTTTTCAAAGTTCATAGTTCACTTTAAAAAAATAAATAGAATCAAAATTTACTATTTAGAAATTAGAATGTGATATGCTTGGTCTTGATTCTTGAGTATTCAGTGTTCATTGTTCATGTACAACTTACAAGCACATAAGAAAATAACTAAAGTCTAATCCTATTGATTTCCTCTGTCCCTCTTGTGAGGAAATGCCACAGCTTTCCCTTTCCCTTTAGATGTAGACGCTGGTGCTGGTGGAGTTGGCAGTGGAGTTTGCTATGTTCTAGAAGCTGAAGAACTAGAAGTAGGAGCTATAGGAGGTAGACCACGTCCTCTACTGGTGGTAGGGGTAGCCCGGGCAGGGGCTGTCACCTGGAAACATTACAATCTCCCAATCCTGAAATCCTAAAAAACTGATAAGTCTGTTGCATTTTGAATGAAATCTAAAATTCTACTTTCTCCATATGAAATCCAATGAGGCCGGAACCACTCTCAAACATCCTGAGTCATTTCATGGTAATGTTAAAAATTTAAGTAAAAGGATGAAAATGAAGATTAAGGAGAATGTCACTTTTACTTTAAGAATTTAACATTACCATGAATAGCATATCAATACTAGGGCCTAGAATGGTCAAACCCTCCTTGGCAGCAACCACATAGCTCTCCCCTTCCTTCTCCAGCAATCAGAAATGAAAATGATATGAAAAAAAACCAAAATCAGATTTTTATAGGCCATGCTGAAATTTTTTACAGTCACCGGGCGATATTTTCGATCGTCGCGTGATATTTTCTGAAATATCGGCGATATTTCGGAAATCGCGCGATATTTTCAAAAGCCGAAAATATCGCGATATTTCCGAATATCGCTGATATCTCGGCGATATTATCAACACTGGTGCTAGCTCTAGTGCCACTTCTTAAGCTTGCACTTGAATTTGCGAACGCAATTTGGCACACATTAGATCTCTATCATATTGGGTGAATCTATCAACATGAGCATTCTTAAAAACACATCCATTTTGTTTTTTCTCCAAATGAAAATAGGAGCTTTAAGTGTGTAGTTTTTCATAGTTAGTCATAATATTACTTGAGCTTTCTGGATGTTTCAAAGTTTTTACACAGTTTATCTCCAGAAAATTCAAGCAACAATAGGATCTCTACTCTAAAAAGCTGCGATGTTGCTAGGAACTCCTCTGTATTAGTGATATTATCATCGAGGATAGCAAACTTCTAGGTTATAGACCTAGGGAGACACCGACCACATAGGTTTGAGGCCTGTTCCTATACTAGCTTAGCAGAAGTACAAAACCATGCCAAGTGTTTGACAATTTCATCTTTGTGGTAGAAAAGGCACTTAGGTCATGACATTCCTAGATATTTTAGGTTTTGGCCAAGAAGCTATTTTGGATTTTGTTGGTCCCAACCTAAGTTGCATGAAACGCTGAAACGTCTAGAAGTTTTCAAAATGGGGACGGCCCGAAATGCCACCCTCGAAAAATGGAAACGTCGGCTGAAATGTCATATATATATATATATTTTATAAATGAATCAATATTAAATAACACATTATTTTGCAAGAAAAGAAAGAATGAGACATACTAATGACATTTTAGAAGGAAATCCAAATTTATATTAATTCCAATAGATGATTGCATGACGCAAATATCCAAAATTAGCCTTTATAGATGAGGCTTTACTTCAAAGACTCCAAATTCAGCCTTTATATGTGAGGCTATATGCGCTAAAGCCTAAAACTGAAATAAAACACGAGCTAAAGACAATTATGGCTACATTCACATATCATTACCACTAAAACTCCTCATCCTCATCAACAAAGATAAAACAAAATGCTTGTTCAACAGAAGTGGCAACTCTACTAGTACTTCCACTTGCACTTGCATCACCATTGGCACAAATATCAACAGTAGAAAGAGAGAGCTCTAAATCTGGACATTCTGCACTCGCATCTCAATTTTTATGAGGTCCACTTGTATATTCTTCACCCCTACAAGACACAAGGCGTAGGTTTGAATGCACATATAAAAGATCCTCTGCCTTCTGCGATTCCAACCTGTTGCGCTTCACACTATGAATGAAATTGTAGGTGCTCCGATTCCATTCTGCTGATGAAGAGCTTGCCACTTGTGATAAAATATGAGTGGTGAGACTTTGCAAATGAACACCACTTGCCCCATGACAAGTCCACCACTTAACCAAGTCCATGGTCCTCCTCTCATCCAAAGCTAATATGTCTGCAAAATCCTCTAATCCAACAACAAAACAGACGAATTCTTGCCTTACATCAGTTTGTAAAGAAGCTGGAAATAACCTTTGAAAGGCTTTCTTCATTCCATTGGCCACCTCCTTGTCCTTATGTGGAGCCTTCCTCTTTCCATTGCTTTCAACAATGAATTCGTCATCATAAAATTTTGGATTCAAAGAATGTACCTAAGTGTGTAATGGAGTGTTGAAGCTATTCCACCTGGTAACAAATAATGGACCTCACTTGTTTAACAAAATCAAAATCCACAAAAAGAAGAGTGGGAGCCTCTTGTGTAATAATTTGCACAATTTTTTCAACCATGGTATCCATGCCGTCATAAACCTCTCCTGGGAAAGGTTTCTCTGTGTCTGCATCTCGGAGAAGATCAAATGCACTTGAGCAAGAAATCAATCTTGCTCCACCAATCTTCATCAATCAACACCCTCCTCACCATACTTCACTTCTTTGAATCTGCCTGTCTCCACTCAGCCCAAGTTGGACCCACCACCATACTCATTAATGCATTTTTAACTTCAACAAGGCGATGCAACATGATGAAGTTTGAGGCATACCTTGTCTCAACAAATTTCAACAACTCCAATTTGGAGTATTCTCGATATATTGCTTGAGATTGGTGGTGGTTGGTGATGAATTTTATAATCTCCCTAGCCTACCCTGTGACCTCCTTAATCCATTATGTTTTTGCCTCAATCGCTTCTAAAATCAGATTCAAATTGTGGACAATGCAAGGAGTCCAAAATATGTGATTGTATCTACTCTCAACAATTAAGCTTGCAACTTTGCAAACATACGCATTATCCGTGATAACTTGCACCACATTTTCTAGCCCTACTTGTTCAGTAGTATAAATTAAAATATCAACAATGAACTTACTATCCTTTACCTCACCCAAACAATCTTCTACTTTGATGAACATGGATCATTTTGGTGATGATACAATGACATTAATCAAAGGTTTGCGTCTTGTATCAGTCCAACCATCTGAGATAATGGAAAGTCCTGTACTACACCATGAGTTATGAATTGGTTTTAGAACATCATCAAGAAGTTGCCTCTCTTTCTTCAACAAAATTGGTCTAACTTTTTCATAGTTTGGCCCCTTGTAATCTTGAGGGGCTTTGTTAATCGCTCTCACCAAATCTTGCCAATATGGGGATCGAACCACATTAAAAGGGAAGCCACAAGCAAAGATGGCCCTAGCCACTCTTGAGTCAACTTCTTCTCTCCCTTGACTATCAAGCATTTTCACCAATCTGCGGTCTTGAATTGGAGTTGATGGCTTGGATCTTAGTCACCAGGTTCGGCGAATTTGAACGAATAAGTTCGAAATTCGCCGAACTTCAAACGAATACGAACTTATTCGTTTAGGTTCGCGAAATTTTATGGCGAACTCGAATGTAATAACGAATTTGAATTTAATGCCGAACAAAATCAATTAAATTCGTTTTTGGTTCGAATTTTTTTGCTGTTTTAAAAAAATTTCCAAATCAATTGCGGGTCCATTTTACCAAATCAATTGCAGGTTTCATTGTTTGTCGGAGGGTTAGTTTCATTGTTTGCACTGTGCAGAGGGTTTCAGTTTGAATCGTTTGATACGCAGTTACACTGCCAGTCTACAGACTATCTGGTTTTCGTATAGTGGGCGGATCTTCGTTAAAGAAAGCTATGTGATGCAATAAACTTCATTAGCTGCGGGTGACGTTGGGGGACTTATAATCGGATTGTTGACGTGTTTGGGGTGGGTTTGGGTAGGAAAGAACAAAAAGTGAATCACCGTGACGGGAGCTTCCCAACTTTTCTTGCGAGGAAAGATCCTTGCTTTTCTTACATTTCACTTTTTCTTTTCAATGAAGTGATCCTCTCAATTGAGTTTAATATTTTTTGGGGGTCATGCATTGTGCAACTTAGTGGCTTTTGATGGTCACATTTTCTATCCAACAAGAAGGCAAGATTTATTATTGTATTTCCTTGGGCACATGGATTAATAAATGGTAAGTTTATGGTTATATTTTATCAATATGAAATTAAAAAAAAAAAAAAATTATTGGTGGAAGTTTTTTTTTTTTTTTTTTTTCTTTAATAATTTAAATTA
Organism: Pinus taeda; assembly: GCA_000404065.3. Lineage (NCBI taxonomy): Eukaryota > Viridiplantae > Streptophyta > Pinopsida > Pinales > Pinaceae > Pinus > Pinus taeda. Next base: position 426,328 of record APFE030675175.1, read on the forward strand.
ATTATATTTTTAAAAATTACTTTATTTTAAAATGGTTGTTTTTTTAAGTGGTCTGTTTGTATGTGGTATTTTGTGTAAAACTCAATTTGGTGGAGTGTGTATTATGTGTTTCTAGGTTCTAATTTAAATAGAAACTTTCTCTTTAATTATTATTTTTATTGGAATTTAATAATGATAATCATATGTTATGATTTTACTATAAGTTCATTTCGAGAATGACTTTGCAAACAAATTTAACATAAAAATTACAAAACAATATATATATATATATATATATATATATATATATATATATATATATATGAAATTGATAATAAATATACAAATTTATTAGTCAAATAATAATGAACTCAAAAACTAGTTTAAAAAGAGACAGTTTTAAAGTAAGAAAATGATTTGAAAATGTTTCATATGACAAAGGGCGGTTACCCATGGTTGATGGGAAGTGATTGTCATGGATTTAACATTTAATCAAATTTCTCCAGGGTTATCTATAACCAACCTTCCACTCCATAGTTAAGGGAGAAAGAAACTCACAATTGTTCTTAGTATTGAGTAGCCAAAACAAGATGTATGGCTAATGTGCAAATTATGATGAACTTATAATGTAGGTAACACCTCTAGAAGGTTTGTACAACATCAATAGATTGTGGGAACAATGTAACATGCAATTTTCCCATGAGCTTGACCCCCTCCTTGGACACAAAACTTGTTGGAATTCTATGACATGAATAGAAACTCAACTAAATAATTATAACGATCAGTTTCCCTTAATATATATACATTTTTTTTTTCTTCGAATTTCTCTATGTCGAATTTTATGTCGAACTTTATCGACAAAATTTTAGTTGCCGAACTTTATTCGTATTTCAAGGTCGCCGAACTCGAACTCGAACGCGAACCTAGTGACTTAGGCTTGGATAACTCTGTTTCTACTTCTAGTGCCCTCCTCTTTCTTGCTTCTTGAACAATCCTTGGCTCAATGCTATCAATCGAGCGAGCATTGGTAGTGCTAGTGCCAATTTTGTTTTTTTGATCCTTCAACCTTTGAACATCATCATTCTCTTTTTTGAATTTAGCCCTCACCTCTGGATTTTTGGTATGTGCACACACATCAATACCTTTTATCTCTTCATGCAAAATTTGAGCCTTAACTGTTGTGTAAGAGCCCTTGAAGGTCTTTTCATTTTTGCATAAATTGCACTTCCATTCCCACATACTACTAGAACCCATTTGCTTCACTTTGGTAACATATTTCCATAGAGGATAATATTCTTGCTGCCTAGTTGCTTGAGTGGATTTAGGGTCACTTGAAACACAAATTTGAGAAGCTATGAATGCTGCAAAATTAGAAAATGAAAAACTCACCCAATTTAGGGGCACTTGAAACACAACTTTGAGAACCATGAATGCTACAAAATTAGAAAATGAAAAACTAACCCAACTAGCTGCTTCCCACGCTCCAAAACACAAAGTAACTCCTTGCTGCTGCTATAGGAAGCTTCTCTTGCAGAAGAGTATGTGAGAAATGAGTGAATGAAGTGTCTTTTTAAAGAAAATAAAAGTCTCATAGGGTTTCTAGAGTATTCTATTTGTAAATTCTTTTATTAAATCTAGTTAACAACCACATAAAAATTGTTTTATTAGTGTATTTGGGTGTTAGAAGGGGCCCACCCCTTCTTCAACCCTCAAAAAAATTTGAAATCCGCCTTTGTTGCCTGAAATGCGCCCTGTAGTAGCCAAAACGGGCCCGAAACGTCGTTGGCCATACCGTACAATGTTTCGAAATCACGAAGCATCGTACGGGTATGGCCGACGACATTTCGGGTTTGTTTCAAGGCCATTACGACGTTTTGATCTGTCCCGGTACTGGTATGCCACTTTTCTAGGCGTTTCCTGCAACATAGGTCCCAACCTTCTTTGTGTTTGTAAGGAGGCTCTTCACCAACTCTCTTTGGGTACAGGTATCAACCAAGGGCTCATTAAGATTATCCCCAAATTTGGGGACCTTGAGATCATCATTAATTGGTGGCCTTTACCTTGCTCAACACCTCTTACTAGTTTTTGGCCAAGCACCTAGCACTGCAATTGAAACATATTCTACCTAAGATCATTCTAGATAATGTTATTGTTGGATGAGAGGGTGTCATGTCCCCATTTTTATTTTCCTCTATAGTACAGCCAAGGTGGATTTCCAAGGCACGGGATGACCAGGTCATGGGATTAGGTTTATGTCATCAAGGGTTATAGTGGAGTTTTTACAAGGTCCGATGATATTCGCTGGACATATTCTATCATCCACACAACTTGCCTTTCGTTCCGTTGCATTCCGACAACTTTTAGAAAACGAGGCTATTATTGAGCTTGACCTAATTAATTTCGCTTGAGGTGGCATTCCAGGAGAAATATTTGATGGAATACCTCAATGCAATAGTTCATTGGAACCAGAATGAGAAAACCTACAGGACGGGATGCTGAGAAGTGACTTCCAATGGTTGGAGAGAGTATGGTGGGCGATTTACCATTTTCCTTAATTAAAAATGAGTTTAATTAGTCATTTAAATAAGGAAAAATAATTAATTGGAGGAAAAGGCTCAAAAGTGACTTAAGTGAAATAAAATAAAATTAAAAAGTCACTTAAGATAAAGTCAATAAAGGAGCTTCTAGAATAATAATAAAATAATAAAATAAGATGCTTCTAGAATAATAATAAAATAATAAAATAAGATGCTTCTAGAGGCTTGGAGATCTATCCATCAGATCTATAAAAGAGGGGGAGGAGGTCATTTGGAGACATCTTTGTTTTGGGTCTTTTCTTTGGTGTGGATTGGAGAATTCAGTTATCTACCTTAGTAGCCCTAGGACGGAAACCCTTAGGTGATTCAGTGAGAACCCATCTCTCCCCTCGGTGAATTCATTCTTAATTCACAGGTTGTATTCAACAGTTCAGTATTTGGAGGCCCACTGCAACAATATTGTGGATCTTTTTGGGGCATCACTCAACCATCTTTAGTATTTTGTATAAGCATGTTATTTCATATTCCATATTAATGAAATAAGGCTGATATTCTTTGCATGTCTATTTTGTTAATTCTTCAGTTGTAGTTTATATTTTTAGTTTTTGTCGTTAAATTTGTGGCTCAATTTGTGCAAATGGTTTAAGAAATTAATGGCTTAAATTTCTAAAGCAATTTTCTACGAAATTTATATTTGGAACATTACAGTGGTGTATCAGAGCATGATTTTGGCCAGTTGTGGGTTAAAATCAAAGTTGTCGTATTGTTGTTAAAGAATAAAGGATCCAGGTTCGGGGTTAAATTTCTTAATCTATTTGTTAGAGAATAATTGTTGGAGGTGATTAGTCAAAGTGCCGAAGACAACATATTAGATGGAGTAATATTGGTTTGCAGGGCCGAAATTAATGATCTTGTTGGGAAAAATTTATTTTACTGCGCCAAAATTATTTTGTTGGGCCGAATTTATCTTTTTGGATTGAGATTAATTTGATGGGCCAAAATTATCATGCCGTGCCAAATTTCTCTTGTCAGGCTGAATTTCTCTTGTTGGGATTATTTTGCAGCAGTTGAATTTATTGGTGAAGAGATTCTTCCTTAGTATTATTAGTAAATTTGGTTGGGTTTCTTGTTGTGGCATTTTTTCAATTGCAATTCATCAGCTGTCCAATTTTTGCTGGAATTTACTAAAATTTCGGCAAAATTACTTTTGGATATTTCTGAAGGAATTTTATTTGCTGAGGTTGTATTATTGTTCCAGTTATCGTAATTATTTGTCGGATTCAAATTTGTTTGTTGAGGACGAGTTTATTTGTTGCGCTAAGTTTATTTGCTAGAGCCCAATTTATTTGCCAGAGGGTTTGTAGGACTGAAGAGTGGAGCATTGTGGAAGGAATATATCCCCTATTTGGAGCAGTGCGCAAAGCTGGGTAGATAAGGGAATTTGCACTAATTAGGGCTTTCTGGGTCTGTTAGGCCAGGCAGTAACTCCTCAAAACAAATCAATTCATATTATTCCTTTAGGTTGGTCTTTATTATATACATGAGGGAGACTGTTCACTTCATCTCCCGATGACTGTTCATATCTCTTGTTATTTATTTAATTTATTCACCCAATCCTGATGATTAGGTGTCAACATTCCCCCCCTTAATCTGAAGGGATGTTGGTGAGTCCAAGCATCATTCTAAATCATTCAAGCTTTTCTCTTATAAGTGCTTTGGTGAAGATGTCGGCAATTTGCTCATTAGTGGAACAATGACGGAGATGGATTGTTTTGGCCTCAACATGATGTTGAATCAGATGATATTTGGTATTGATGTGCTTCGTTCGATCATGGAACTTTAGGTTCTTGGCCAACTTTATTGCAGAGGTATCGTCAATCATGAGCGGAGTTGATTGTACTTGTTTTACCTTCAAATCTTCAAGAATTTTCCTGAGCCACACAATTTCATACCAGGCTTGCGGTGCTTGTTTGAGGCCATACAAGGACTTCACAAGTTTGCATACTTTATGTTCATGTCCTTTCACAGCAAATCCTTTAGGCTGGGACATAAAAACATTCTCTTTTCTTTTAGATCTCCATTTAAGAAGGCAGTTTTTACATCCATTTGATGGACTTTCTAACCGTTCTGAGCTGCCAGTGCAAAGAGTGTCCGGATGGTGGCCCATTTTGCTGTGGGAGCAAAAGTTTCCTCATAATCGACCCCTTCCTTCTGTGCAAAACCTTTTGCCACAGGCCTAGCTTTGTGCTTGTCAAGTGAGCCATCAGCTTTGTACTTGTTTTGTAGACCCACTTGCAGCCAATTGGTTTGGTTCCAAATGGAGGATCAACCAGCTTCCAAGTGCCGTTCTTTATGAGGGCATCATACTCCTTTTGCATTGCTTCTTTCCATTCATCATGAGAAGCAACTTCTTTAAAGGAAGTTTGTTCAAAATGTGTAGACAAGTTCAATTCACAATCATAAGAAACATCCATATCAATAGGTGAATTAGAGTCATCTATATCACCTCCATTTTGTCTGTTTGCATTTCTGGTTTCTGTTTTTCCAATTTCATCAGGGTGAACACTTTCAAGTGTCTTTGTCAGCCACTTTGGGGGACCTTTCTGAGATGGTCCAGGCTGCTTTGTTGATTGAGTTGGGGGTGAATCAAGATTGAGTCTCCCAATTCTATCAATTACATCACTTAAAGCATCATCTGTTGTTGGATTTTCATTCGGGGGAGAGTGTTCTTCAGAAGAAGATTCCACCTGTTGATCTAGTATAGGAATCCGCCCTTCAAGATGTGGAATTTGATTTTCAAATTCTTGAAATGATTTCATTTTTGCGAATCTATCCAAGCGATCAAGTTGCCGCTCAACAACATTGTCAGATTTGGATGATTCAAGAAAAATTACATCTCTAGATATTACAAACTTTTTATTTTCTTCATCATAGAGGTGGTATGCTTTGGAGGTATTTGAATACCCCAGGAAGATACACTTACGACTTCTTGCACCAAGTTTGTTTCTATGTAACTTCGGTGTCAAGGCATAACAGGTGGAACCAAAGACCCTGAGATGCTTTACCAAAGGAACATGCCCATACCACATTTCATATGGATTCTTGTTTCTAATAGCATTAGATGGACATCTATTCTTTATATATGCAGCACATAGAACAGCATCGACCCAAAACATTATCTTTACATTTTTGAAGAAGAGCATGGATCGTACCATATTTAGGATTGTCCTATTCATTCTTTTAGCTACACCATTTTGTTGGGGATTATAAGGCACAGTTGTTTGATGTTTGATCCCATGTTGGCGAAGACAATTTTCAAATTCATTTGATGTGTATTCTTTTCCATTATTAGTGCGAATAGACCCAATATGAGATTGTGCATCATTTTCAATCCATTTATGAAAGTTCTTGAATGTTTGAAAAACATCAGATTTGTTCTTCAATAAATAACCCAACACATTCTGGTGTAGTCATCAATAAATGTCATGATATATTTATTTCCATT